>JAMYWO010000203.1:26084-46098 GCA_024220525.1 Cochliopodium minus
AAATAAAAAATAAAAAATAAAAAATAAAAAATAAAAAATAAAAAATAAAAAATAAAAAATAAAAAATAAAAAATATATTATAAAAAAATAAAATAAAAATTTCACAACCAAAACAAAATAAAAGATTCACAAAAAAAATGAATTAAAAATTAATGAATAAAATTGGAAAAAATTACCAAAAATCAAATTATCTCCACACCAAATATTGAAATAAATGTTGTAATTAAGAAGAATACGTTCATAAATGGTACCACAAGATTCAATAGTTGGGATTGCATCGTGGATATTAACCCCGTTGTAAGTGGGCGAGATGGTAGAGTATGTGAATGTGAAACCAGCGTATGAAGGATTTATGTATCCCACTATTCCCGCTCCATTTAATGTACTATTTACCGTACCTGCAAAGTAGAAAAATTCCACAGTCATATCACCTTTAGATCAAATTAAAAAAAAAATTTTAAGATGTAAAAAAAACTAATTAAAAAAAACTAATTAATTAAAAATTAATAAATTCAAAGTTAATTAAAAAATAAAAAAACTAAATTAAATATTAAAAAAATAAATTAATAAATTAAAATCATTTTACCTGTCAAAAGTCCCATCAACCCTCCAGTCGCATTATTACCAATTAAGTTTGCTTTTGAATAAGTTAGATAAATTCTGCTTGAATTACTAAAAAAAAAGAATAAAATTTTAATAAAATTTTAAAAATAAATTATTTAAATGAATTTTTTTTAAATACAAAAAAAAAATTATTACGAAAAAAAATTTCCTAGAATCCCTCCTACATTATCTGCACTACTTGCAGATATAGTAACAGACGACTTGACATAAGTAACGTTTAAATCCAAGATATATCCTGATCCCACAAGTCCTCCCACATTGTCACCTGTCCCTCCTATTATCACTCCATTACTCACACCACTCTTGTAAATAAAGTTTGCTAGTATTCCTCCCATTGAGAATCCCACCAATCCTCCTATAAAAAACATCTAAGTTAATTTTTTATTTTGAACAAATTTTTTTTAAATGATAATAATGAAAATTTTTTTTCATTTCATTTCATTTTCATTATTTTATTTACTTTGATTTATTCCAAAGATTTTTAATTTAAATTTAAAATCATTTTTAATTTTTAATTTTTAATTTTATTTAAAATTATTTGTTTTTATTGTTTTTTTTTTTTTTTTTTACCCACATTTTCATTTCCCAAAACCAAAATGCTCGAAATATTTGAAGGAAATCCAACATTGTGACAATTTGTAATCGTTGTTTGATAAGCAGAACTATATATATTATTATAAAAAAAATTAAAAAAAAAATTAAAAAAAAATTAAAAAAAAAATAAAAAATGGCGAGAAATGATTATTTTCTTTTACCCTATTAAACCTCCTATATTAGAAACCTGAAAAGGTCCATTGATTAATGTATTTTGAATGATACAATTGCTTATGATACTATCACTCACATTCCCCGCCAATCCACCTATATTCTGTATATTTCCCACTGTTATGAGCTGATTGGTTTTGAATGCATCCGTAGTATTTAAGATTATGTTATCTATCGTACAATTATCGCATCCTCCAACGAGAACACCTGAATTAACGGAACATGTGCTAATATCAAAATTGAGGAAGGTTATATTTTTGAAGATTGCATTTTGTCCATCCCTAAATATGGGTCCTTCAGCAGTCCAATTCAATATTATATTTCCTCTTCCATCAAATGTCCCTTTTCCAAAAAATTGTTAATTATACATAAAGATACATTTTGTAGTGGGGAAATAGATTATGTATGGTATAGGAAAGAAATATTTAAATTATTTTTATTTTGAGGAGATTATTTCAAAATAATTTTATTTGTGAAAATAACTTTTTTTATGAAGATCCGTGAACTTATTCGTTTGTCAATTATGATTCTTTTATTTTTATAGAGAATCAATTTATATTTGGAAATATTATGAGTAATTAACTTTTAGATCTCTTTTACTTATGATTCTTTGTTTTTACCTTTAAATATATCCACATAAGAAATTAAAGATCCAAAACCACTACAATCAATGGTCTGATTGAGGTAATAAATGGCATTGCTGAGGGATACATTTATTTTTGTATAGAGATCCGAGCAGTTATTTATGGCTATCTCTTGGGAAAGGATGGTATAAGAGAAATAAATGAGAAAAAATGGAATCAACGTAATAAATTTGGAATTAAAGAAAATCATTTTAATTTTAATTTTATTTTTAATTTTTTATTTTGATTATCTTGAGATTTCATCAAAACCATATTTAATAGTCACAAAGATTTTATACAAAAAATTTTAAATAGAAAAATGTGATTAAATATGATTCACTTTACTTCACTGAGAGTAACATCATTCCATTTCGTTTTCTCGTTGTGTTTTTTATTTTCTTTCCAGCTGGTCTTTTCCAACTCTTGCATCTGATTCATGGTTTGGTTCAATTTAGAGTCGAATTCTCGGTTCTTTTTCCAGATGAGAATGGAAAAAATGATGATAATGATCAAAATTCCTCCAGAAGCTCCCAAAACGATACCGATGATGACCCATTTCGAAAGACCTGGAAAAATAAGTACTAAGATTAGTTTTTTTTAAAAAAAATAAATAATTTGTTTTGAATAAAGAAAGATTGTTAAAAAAAATAATGTTTTTACCTTTACAGTTTGCATTAATCGAAGAAGAAAGAGAAACTGAAAGAGTCCCTTGTTGATTGTTAATAGTAGATTCAATTTTATCACATTTGTTATTTTTGTAAGTTGGTTTGACAGCAAATTGAGAAGTTTGGAAAGTTTGGATGTCTCTCAAATCTCTTTTTGTAGAAGAATTGGTAGATTGAGTCTCATTACAGTTATACCTTATCAAAACAATTGTAATATTTCCGTTTTGAGGTCTTTCACTCAAATCCAAAGTGATGTTTCCGTCAAAGTTAACGCATCCTGTAACATTCATTGCTCCTTCATCATTGTCAAAGTCTCCGCTAAGTTTTGAAATGACTATAACCAATGTGACATTGGAACTCACTGTTATGTTTCCTTCTACTACCAACCCTGTTCCATTTAAAGTGAAAGATTGAGAAACAGTGATGGTTGTGTTGGAAAATAAAGGAATGTAAGAGTATGCCCACTTATTTCCCTTCGAAATGCAAGAAATATTGTATTGCGATGCATCCACACTTAATCCTAATTTAATAGAAAAAAAGATCAAACAAAATTGAAAAAAATTATTAGAATTAGTTTGAGAATTATTTTACCTTGGTTCCCACAATTTTGACAATTGGGAACATTGTACAAGCAATTTATTGGTCCGATAGTTGAAGGGATAGCCGTTGAAGGAGTTAAAGTAGAAGGAATTGTTGTAGAAGGTTCTGTTGTTGAAGGGGTATTTGTAGATGGAGATGTGGTAGTTGGTTCAGTGGTAGATGGCGACGTGGTAGATGGTTCAGTGGTAGATGGTGAAGTAGTAGATGGTTCAGTGGTAGATGGTTCAGTAGTTGATGGAGATGTGGTTGATGGAAATGTGGTTGAAGGAGATGTTGTTGAAGGAGAAGTCGTAGAAGGTGTTAGAGTAGATGGCGGTGTAGTTGTTTGACAGCATTCACAAACCCCATACGAATAAGGATTTTCTGTTTTTTAATTTAAAGTAGATGTGTTTAGTAAAAAAAAAAAAATGTAAAAGAGAAGTTCATTAAACAGGGAATGAAAAAAATCTTGGAAAAATTATTTTTTTTTAAAAAAAAAAATTACGAATAAATAGTTTATCTCCTGCCCAAATAGTTTGGTTGAAAGTATTGGATATTGCATGATAAAGCTCCTCACAGCTGTAGCCTATTGAACAATTCGTGACCATGGAAGAAGAACCAGAGAAAGGAGAATAGTTGCTTGTAACATTGTTGAAATAGACGTTAGTAAAGTTTACATGTCCGTTAGGGAGATATCCTATTGTAGATCCTGTTAATGAACTACTTGTAAGATAATTCACAGAGTAAGAATCTATTATTGACAATATTGAAGAACCTATCAAAAAATTATTAATGAAAAATTAGAATAAAATAAAAGATATTGACATAAAAAAAAAAAAAGAAAAATCAAAAAATCAAAAAAAAAATAGATTAGAGTTACTTGTATAAAACCCAATCAAACCACCTGTTTGACATGCCCCGCTTATATTTGCTTTAGAATACGAGTTTTGAATTATTGTATCAATATTCCTATTTAAAAAAATAATATTAAAAAAGAAATAAAAAATATTTTTTCGAAATAAAAAAGGATGGATAAAGAAAGAAATGAAAAAATTTTACGGATTATAATTTCCTACTAATCCTCCATTAGCCGCTGCACTCGCAGTAATACTAACAGTAGATTCTACGTAAACCTCTATGAAATTTACGTCAGTAGCCAATCCTACAACTCCTCCAATTACTCCTCCTGTAGAAATTAGTCTTCCATTACTTCCTCCACTTTTAGTGATAACTCCTAAGCAAGGCACGTACCCAATTAAAGAACCTAGATGTAAAAAAAAAAATTTACGTTGAAAAAATTAAAATGTTTTCGCTGAAAGAAATTTCCTTTTTTTTTTTTTTACCAACATATCCACAACCATGTGCCAGTATAGAATTTGGATTCGATGGAAAACCAATGTTATGGCAATTTGTCATTGTGATAGTGCAATCAGCAGTTCTAATAAAAAAGTGAATATTTAATTCTTGAATAAAATATAAAAATCAAATGTGCAATTGAGGATAGTGAATGCATATCTTCAAATCAATGCATTCATCAATTTCATTCAATAAATCGTAATATATATTTTCTTTTATACTGTATTTGAGTAATATAAAAAATCTATTTAAAATTTACCCTAAAAACCCACCAATGTAAGGATTATCAGGACCAACAATCATCGTATTTTGAATTACTGAATTTGTGAAAATACATGAAACACAAATCCCAACAATCCCACCTATATTGTGATTATTTGTTCCTGTGATATTTATCACGTTTGTTATTGAGGGATCAGTTGTATTGAGAATTACATTTTCAAAAGTGCATCCAGAACAATATCCAAATAAAACAGCATTATTCCCATATTCTCCCAATAAATTGAAGTTGAGAAAGGTTATATTTTTGACAGTCACATTTTCACCATCAGTAAAAATACATATTTTTAATGCATTGCTTGTCAAATTCGATATTGAATATCCTCTTCCATCAATAGAACCTATTCACAATTTTTTATTTAAAACTTTTTTTTTTTTTAATTTGTTTTTACCATTAAAAAAAGTTTGATAAGAAGTAAAATTGGCTATTGAAGAACAATCTATTGATTGATTAAGATAATATTCTCCAGTCAAGTTTGAAGAAAAAATGTTTTGAAGATCTGTACAGTTATTTATTGCGATACTTTGTAAATAACTAACGGAAAACATTAAACTTGTTAAAAAGAGTAATATAAGAAGATTTTGTTTCATTTTTTTTTTAAATTAAAACCAATTTCGATAATTTGGATTGATTTTTTATATTTTTTATTTGATTCATTTAATTAATATTTCATTATAATTTAAAATAATATCCTCCCAACAAAATTTATATCCTCTTAACAAACTATTAACTAAAATTTTGTTAAAATGTTTAACTATTGAATTGAATTTAAACATGAAATAGATCTTCACAAATTGAAAAAATATTAAAAACCTAATTTATCTGTAAATACCAATTCTTTTAACAGATGGCTTGGCTATTCAAATTTCATTTACCAAAAAAGAATGGTTTGTTTTGGAAGTGAAAAGAATAAAAATAAATTTAAATAAAATTGAAACAAAATTGTTGTTCAAATAGAATAAAACTTTAAATTTTGATATATTTAAAAGAAAATAAATCCTTTTAATTTTCTCTATTTTATAGATGAAGAAAACTGGAATAAACAAGAAAATCAAGAAAATCCCAAAAGAGAAAACTCTTTCGATGATTTCTTTAATGAGATCCCAAATAAATGGAATAACCCGAATGAAGGAAACTATCTGGAAATAAATGGCTCAAATGAAACAAAAGGGGTAGATAGAAATAATCCTTATGCAAAAAATAATCAAGAGGAGAATTTTATTGAAAAGGATTATGAACCAAATAAAGAGATGTTTCAGGATGTTCAATTTTCTGAAAATGGATCAAACAATACAACAAAGATGAAATCATATCCCAACAAAATCCAACCCATGAATAAAAGAGGGAGCCAATCAATAATACAAAAGGATAATCAAGGAAATTCTCATCATTCCAATCCATCAATTCTGTCTTCCAATAAAAGAAAAAAGAAATTGATTAATCAACCGCAATCCAAAGTCTACCCTTCCATCCAAATGAACCATCATAAAATTGAGAATACTGCATACTTTCATTTAAGATTGTCTTCCAAATTCCAGCAATCGAACCATCCATATAAACAATCAGAATAATAATGCAAGCCATCACCTCCATATGAATCCGTTTCGAACACAGAGCAATCAAAATGGATCACAGAGCACAAGAGAATCTTCGATTCATCCCTACCAATTAGATTCCAATCAATCCCACCGCCAATACAACATTGATCATAGCTCGTTCAACAAAGCTAACAATTACAACATTCAAATCAAAAATAACTTTGATTTCAATATTGAGAACAGTAGCCCCAATAACTTCACGATCAACGAAAACAACATTGTTACGAGCAATCACCATCGATCCAACCATGGTGTGAAGAGAGGAATCAATGGAGTTAATAAGAATTTTTCTCCCCCGTCTTCAACACTCCCCATCAAAGTATTGACCACTCAAGGAACTATCAAAACAAGAAAATTTCAATGAATCAAATGATAAACACCCAAGACAGCACATCCATCAACAATCAGATTAATAATCAGAACAATTAGAATAATGGATGCAATCATACAGAATTGGGTCTTTCATCAACAGATCATTCGGATAATTCCAACAAGATCAAGAAATTCATTGATCAATGTGGATCTCCCAAAAAGATCATCAGAGATGGCATGGATTGTTTTTACTGCCAGTTTTCCCTTCGTCAATATAATCACAAAGGAGTGTACAATCATCTCTCCCATTGCGCAAAGAAAGATGCGAAACTCCTCATTCCTACCTTCAAATTCCCAAATAAAGAGGGCAGGCTTGTTGATGCTGTTTTTCTGGAATCATTCCATTTCAAAAAAGCGATCAACAAACAATACACAAAGCTCCGCCGAAAAATCAAAAACTTTAAATTGAAAAAAGTGAATGGGAAAGATCCTCTCTTTGGTAGATTTCCTTTGTCTTTCAAGCCCCCTACCAGTAATTGCATCAGTGTTTATCAACTTGAGACTTTTTCTAGAGAGAAATTGTTTAGCTTTGCTAAAAAGAACGGCATTTCTTTTTCCTTCTTCGATTCTCTTTTGAACTTTACTAATATCTAATTTATTCTTCTCGTTGGAGCCAATTTAATGTGAATGGCTCAAACATTTTGTTTTATTTTGTTAATAGATCTTCACTTGATCTTGTTGCCTTTTCTTGATGTCTTTGCAGACATCAAAGATAGGTTACATGGTTAAATGTTGATCATTAGCACAATGTTTAAGAAAGAATAATAAAATAAATATTTTTGTATTTTCTTCAAAAAAGATAACATCAATTTAATCAAATTTGAAATGGACAAAATTATTCTTAAAGATTTGATATCAATAAAGATAAACATGGCACAAAAAATGTCCTCCCTAACTATTCTTTGGAAATTAAAGTACAAATCTTGCAGATTAAAAGTGATAGTAATTGTCTTTAATCTTTGATTTTACTTCCTCTAGTGATGCAAAAGCCTAATTAGTGTACTAATTGTTTTATGTAGATCATTCTATTTTTGATTAATTAAACTACTAAGCTGATATCAACAACCAAAGAGTGATCATCAACAGTTGATATCACCAGAATGCAAAATCTTATTCCTTAATTATTTTTTGATTTAATTTTCCTGATTTTATCTTGTTTTGATTTTGGAAAGATTCATTTTTTCTATTTTTCTGTGATTTTTTCTTCTCGTTGCAGGTGAGTTAGTGCATATATTAAAAGATTCTTGCGGAGAATTCTCTATTTCCTCTTCTGCTTCTGGCAAAAATTCCATNAAATCCAAATATTTAGCATATTTTCAATCTGATCTACCCAATAAGTCCAAATCTTGTTGAACGATATCCAAAAAAAAAGATACAGTAAAATTACTATGTTAACAATTGTGATAATTAATTAAATACAGACCTTTGAATACACCAATAATTGGATCAAAAAATCCATAACTTGTGCAATCAATTGAATTATTTAGATAGTATGTGGCATTGATTAGTGTAACATTCATCTCTTCGAGTTCTTCGCAACTATTTATTGCAATCTCTTGTGAATGAATCACAAACGAGAAACAGATCAGAAAAAATATTAAAAATATTGATCGGTCAAAGATGAGAAATGTCTTCATTTTTTAAATATTATATTTCAATTTTCCAATTAAATCACCTCTTTGTGAAAAATAAACAAATTTGTTTAATCATATAATTTTTTCAATAAGATGGATGATTTAACAGTAAAAGCTTTTTTTTTTTTAAAAGAGTTTTTTTTAATTTTTTGAAATACTCAATTTTCCAATTGCGCCTTGGCAAGTCTCTGATCAATTCATTAAACAGATTGTTGTACAAGATTATTAATTTAAAGAGAAAATGCGTTAATTTTAAAAGTGATGTTGAAAAGAAGAAGAATGAAGATTAAGAAATCAAGATGAAATAAAGAACAAAATTGTTTTTTGGTTAAAAAAATAAAGTTTTAATGATTTACAAAAAATTTTTTTAAATTACATTTTTTTTTTAAAAAAAAATTAAAGTTCCTTCTTAATTTTTCATTTTATCTTTTTCTAGTGATTGCAACTCATTCATGTTAACAGTAAACCTCTTATCAAATTCTTTGTTTCTTTTCCAAATGATGATGGCAGCGATAAAAATGATGAGAACTGTCCCTCCAACAACTCCCAAAACAATTCCAATGATAGCTCCAGTCGGAAGTCCACCACATTTTGAGTTTTGAGTTGTTGAGAGAACAACAGAAAGAGTTCCTTGTTGATTGTTAATAGTAGATTCAATTTTATCACATTTATTATTTTTGTAAGTTGGTTTGACAGCAAATTGAGAAGTTTGGAAAGTTTGGATATTTCTCAGTTCTCTTTTTGTAGATTGGCTGATGTTATTGCAATTATATCTTATCAAATAAATCGTAATATTTCCNGATCTGAAAAATACAATCAAAAAAATTTGCATCATCAACATCATTCTTGATTATTCCTCCTTCCATGGTAAAAAAAATAAAATTCTTTTTTATATCTCCTTTCTATAAAATAAGATCTTTTAAAAATGAGAAAACCACCACAATGAGGTAAATTTATCAAATATATAAAATTTATTATCAAAGCCGAAAATTATTACCTCCCAAAGTATTCACATAAATGATTTTAGTCTAATCCAAAATATAATTTGTTTAATGTCTTTCTATATAAATTTTTTGTTAATTAAAAAGAATTTTTTCTTTTATCATCTGAATGATTTCTTTTTTCTTTTTGTCTTTAAAAAGACCTCCCTTCCTGAAAGAAGCAATAGCAGGTTCTAACTGTTTCTTGTTGTGGTGAGGACAGACTCCGTATAACTTTGCCATTTCAAGACAACTATCATCTATACATTTTTTTTTTTTCTTGGCAGATGTGAGGTCCATTAAAATTTCTTTTTGTATGTCATTCAAATCAAAATCTTTAAGCAAATCTAAAGGCTTGTTGTCTGAATTAAGAAAGGTAAGTTCTTTTATTTCTTGCTTTAATAAAAGATTGAGATCTCCTAAACAACAAATGATTAAATTAATTTAAATTTTAAATTTTTATTTTTTAAAAAAAAGGTTGACCCAAATATTTTTCTTTTAGCTTAAAATCGTCCACAGCTTTACGTTTTTTCATGTTTGTGACCATTTCTTTCATTTCTTGTTTTGTCTGACCTTTCTTTAAAAGTGTTTCAATACAATTCCTCCCAATAACTTCCTCTACATCGACACTGTTTGCTTCTTCGTAACTCAAGTCTTCTTCTGCATAGTCAATTACATCAGGAGCGAAGCTCATGTTCCCATTTGTTTGGTAGTAGAAGTAAAAATATAAATAACCTCCCATTAGTGGAGGCGTTTTTGTATATTTAATTCGAAAATTTCCATACCTTTTTTGTTTTATTCCAGCAGTTATCTCGGTTGTATGAAAGGTGCATCCATTTTCAAAGTTGTTTTCTACATAAATTTTCTTTGTTTCTTCATCTACCATAAGTGTGTAATATAATTCTTTTTCGATCATCTTGTAGTTGTTGAGAGAATCATTACTCAGAACATAAGTACTTTCCACCATTGGAGTGATATGGGAATCTTCAAAGATGGATAGAAAATTCGATAGATCTTTCTTGTTGTTTATCACTATTACTTTCGACTCAAACTCACCTTTGAGATAAGGAAAACTTTTCTTGAATCCCTTACTCTTTTTATCCGAGATTCCAAAACCCAAAGATTCCAAACAAGAAAATAAATCATTTGCCTCCTCATCAGTAATTAATATTTTTACATCGTTTACTGTTTTGATTCCTTGTAAATGTGGCTGTACTCTCAATTTCATCAAACCGAACATGTCATACAACCTTGTTAAAACTGATGAGCTTTGAATCTTTTGAAATTTGAAATAGAATTCATTGTTGGGATTCAATTTCAACCTTAACATTGGGTTCACCAAACTACTATGTTGTGTAATCTCATTTTGATACTTTTTTTTGGAATTTCTTTTCTTTTTGATTTCTAATAAAAGAAATTATTTGTAATACATTTTTTCAAAATTATTGATCTGATACCTTTCTTCATCTTCTCATTGAATGAATCCATCGTTCCAAGCAAATATAAAAATATATAAAATATATATTGATTTTATTTTTATTTATTTTTAATTTTTAAATCAGAGAATTTATTTAAATTATAAATTAAATTCTTAAATTTCAAGATCAACATTTTTTGATAATACAATTTGACATCGCAAAAAAGAGGAAAGCTGGAAAATAAATTCCCTTTTTTTACTTTTTTCATAGCTCAACTGTACAGTAGATGCTACTCATATTAAAATGATTTATATAAATCCAAATATTTAGCATATTTTCAATCTGATCTACCCAATAAGTCCAAATCTTGTTGAACGATATCCAAAAAAAAGATACAGTAAAATTACTATGTTTTAACTTTGTCAAAAAAAAATTTTGCTTTATATTATTGAGATGTCCAACAAAATCAAAAAAGAAAAAATAAGAGTGTACAATTTGAACAAAAACAACAATAATGTTGCAACACCAAAAGAGATGATCCAATGGATGGAAGATCATTTCAAAATAAAATTTGATTTTGATTGTTGCCCTTTATTTAGTGAACAAAATAATCTTGATGAGGAAATAGAATGGGGACAATATAATTATTGCAATCCACCATATTCATCAAGAACATCTGGAATAAAACAATTCATTGAAAGAGCAATTCATGAGAAGAAAAATAATGGTAAAACAACAATATTCTTGATACCAAACAATTCAAATACAATATATTTCAATGATATATTCACCAATTTTGATTCTATAATATTTTTGAAACCTATAAAATTTGTTGGATACGATAAAACATTTCCAAAATCATTGATTATTGTTGAATTTAGTGGAGAAAAGAAATCATCAATTCTTAATATTGAACAAATTGATGTTTTAGGAAAGAAATGCTCCAAATTATATTATAAATAAGTATATTGATAATATATTAATACCCAAGAGGTTCACAAATGATAAAAACTTTATTTGCTGTTCCATTTGCTCCAACCCCTCCACCTGAATGAGCACCAGTGAGAGAAATAGTACAAACACCATTAAATCCAGACAAAAATGCAGTCGATATATTTTCTTGGGAACTTGAATCAAATGTTACATAAGTTATTGGAGTTTGACCAGTAATTGTCAATGTGTAAGTATTATTAGCACCGCTTGATATTAAATTATTCCATGATAAAGATACTTTATAATTTCTATTTAATATTAAATTTGCATTTATAGAATAAATAATAGTTGATCCTGTAAATGTAATAGGCGTTGCTGATGTTCCAAAAGTGGCTCTATCTTTGACAATAAGACCCGTACTATCTGTAAATAATACACCATTATTTAAATAATTTAATTTTAATGAGTTTGTTAATACTATATCTTGTAAAGGGTGTTGATCCATCTGACGTGAGTATTTTCCCACTTCCACCAATAGGTAATCTATCAACATAATCATTTGTTTTTCCAACAATTAAATCACCATTTAATAATCCATTTATTTTTAAATCATTGCAAGTGACAGTATTCACATTTAGAGCATTTGTGTATCCAGGAAGATTATTCCCTGAAAGATTTGCGACTAATACATCATTTGTTGTTCCCAATGCCAAACCATCAACATTACCATTGCTATCTCCAATCATCAAAATATCTCCTTTTGAACTCCCATCTATTTTCAAGCTTGATGTTTCGATATTTGTAAAGATACCTTGTTGTGTTGAACTGTATCCTGTAATTGAATAAATGTTTTTAGCCATACTTTTTTAAATAAATAATATTTAATAATCATTTTTAGTTTTTTCCAAATATTCAAGAACACTTTTTGTATTATCTCTAAATAATATTGCATGAAAATGTATTGAATACCCAAGTTTTTCTACCAATCTTTGATTAATTCCTTTGTAATCCAATTTTACACGTAAAGCCCTGAAATTCATTCTTATTGTTCCATGACTATGAACCAATCCTTTTGCGGGGCCAACTTCACAAACATAATCTATAATAGTATCATCTTCAAATCTTTTTTCCAAAGGTATATCTTTGTATGATTGATTTTCTTCATTTGAATTACTCAATATTACAAATTTATTTGGTAATTTATCATTAAATAATTCATCAATTGTATTATTAAAATGATTCAAGAATTCATCTCTATCTGCTTGAGACATATTCCAAACAGACTGGTTTGTATTTATTGTTAGAAAATAATTTGATGATCTTAATGTTGATTAAAATATGTTGTCCAACTTGAAAAGGGTTTATTGTCAATGTTCCACCAAAATTCATAATCTAATAAGTATTTGGACTTGCAGTTATTGTTGTTGAAAAAGTATAAACAGTTTCATAATAAGAATTATTTAATGAACCAATATCTGTTGATGTCAAAAATCTATTTATCCATTGTGTTCCATTATAAAATAAACATTGATTTGTTGTTGGAGATGAGAGAGTTACATCACTCAATAAATTTAAATTATAATCTCCTTCTTGAGCAATTATTGATCCAGTTCTTCCAAATACAGCAGTAACAGGGAAAAAAGGAGTAACATTTATCCATTTTGTTCCACTGTATGTTAAAACTTGATTATTAATAGGATTGGAAAGATTAACATCATTAAGATTTGATAAATTATTTGAACCTGGAGGTCCTTGATTTCCAATAGGTCCTTGTGGTCCATTTGGTCCTTGTGGTCCTACTGATCCAGTTTTGTAATTAATTGAAGATGAAGCATAAAGATTCTTCATATTTTTTTAAATATTATATAAATATTTATACAATATTTTAAATTTTTAACAAACATAATAGTTTCTAAATTTTAGTTTTTTTTTAAATGCAAACTGTCCGATAAATATTCTCCGGCTAAGACTGAACCTGCACCCAATCCAAAACTTGGAACGAATGCTGTATCATTTGAAATTCCAAATTTAAATATACCATATGTACTTAATCCTGAAATGACAGGTTTTGCTAAATTTTCTACTCCAGCAACTTTTGGTCCTATCATACTTAAAACATTATTTTCCAAAACGTTACCTATTAGATGACTTGAAAACACAGATCCACCAACTATTAAGCCTGCTGGTAATGCACTTCCAAAAAAAGGTAAATAACCCATTGGTGATTCTCCAAAAGCTAAAGAATAACCTAAAACAGAAAAACCTGCACTTAATAAAGCAGGCATTAAATCTTCTTTAATTTTTTCTCCAACACTTAAAGTATTCATTTTAATGGATAACAATAAAAAATAATTACAAATATTTAAACTCTTCTTTTAATTCATCATTGACATTTTCTTTTGATTTAATTTTGATTTCATCAATTTGTCTTTTTTGTTCAAATAATACTTTGTTTTGATAATGAACTTTTAATATCAAATTTCCAGTTGTAATCGCTAATCTGTAAAGTGGATCAACGTAACATAAATTTTCATATATTAATGATGTTTCTTTTAATTAATCATTTAATAATTGATCATTCAACATTGCCATTTGTAATCCATTTAAGTGCATATTCAATTTTGGTCCCAATCCTTCTATTACACCTAATGTTCCAATATATGCAGAACTAATCAATTTACTTGAATTTGCACATCCAACTGTTATTGATATTTCATCAAGCAATTTTTTTAATTGATCTTCATTTAATCTTTCCAAATATTCCGAATCTAATCTTTCTTTATATATCTTTCTAAATATTTTGGAAATGTTTCTCTCCATCTTAATACTTTTAATCTTAATTGTTTTTCAACTGTATCTTTATCTATTTGAGGTAATCCTTCTTCTTGACCATCTTGATTTTGTTGAACATTAGATACTTCTTCTATTTCTCCATCTAATTCATCAAAATTAATTTGTTTATCTTCTTTTTATTCTATTTGTGGAGATAATTGATTCAATTTTAAAGAAAAATTAAATATAAATATTTGATATTATTAATCTCCTTAGATTCTTTTTACTGCTTGAACTCCAATGTTTTCTAATGTTGAGCTGTTACTTTTAAATAACATAAATGCAATACCTCCTGCTATTAATATTAAAGGAAGCGTGATGACATTCTCAGCGGAGTGAATGACACCACTTACCTCGTTTATTCCTGATTTAACAACTGATTCTAACATTATCAAAAACATTTTCAACATGATCAGGAACTTTACCTATTGCTTTTGTTACAGTATCTACTTCATTTGAAATATCATGATAAACAGTACTTGCTGCATTTGAAATTATATTACCCATTTATTAATTTACAAATAAATATTTAAACTATAAAAATGAAAGCAGTTACTAAAGAGAGTTTTTTAAATGAAAAATTAAAAAATATGATAAAATGGATTGAAGATGAAAATTGTTAGATAAAGGAAACCAACTATTATTAATATTAAAATCTTATCTTTCAAATTTTAATGCTTTTTACAATTTTATTCAAACAATAAATCCTTTTGCCATTGATAGGTGTGAAATATGCGACATTATTCTTGGACAATTTTTGGGTTCATACAACATAAAATTATCTGATTTCAAATCAGAACATATTGATAAGTTTAAAAAATATCTTAGATGTTTTATTAAAACAATTCGAAATTAAAATTTATTTCAATGATTAAATGGCAAAAAAGGAAAAAAATCAGCACAACAATGTAAATTAGCAGAAAAAGTTAGAATGGCTTCAAGGAAGTATAAAGAATACAAAAAAAGTAATCCAAATGGTGGTAAAAAATGGAAATCATTTGTAAAAGAAGCATGGGGTAAATAAAATAGAAAAAATATTTTATAATTATTTATTAAATGAATATTCCACCTATCTACGCTCAAGATCAAAAATTTAATACTATTTTTGGTGTAGTCACTATCCCAAACACTGGTAAATTTCCTGCTTTAGATGATGATCAATATGCAACAAGTTATGGTTTAAGAGAAACAGGACTTGCAAAAAAGATTCAAAAATTAAATACTCGTTTGGTAGCTATTGAAAAACCTAAAGAATATTTGGAAGCAAAGAGAGAAAATTTAAAATTAATAGCTAAAGAAGCAGGTTTAGAATATAAGAAAGCATTTGGTGAAGCTTTCAATAGAGGATTAAATGAAAATGAAACTGAAAAATTTGCAAAAGAATCAATGAATACTAGATTAAAAGTTCTTATGGAAGAGCATAGAGGAAATTTTCCAGAAGAATTGACTGGAGAAACTTGGACAAAATTAAAAAATAAACAGAAATAATAAATGAAAGGTATCCCAAATGTTTATGAAGCATTGTATTTTGAAAGTTTAATAAAAAGAAAAAAAGCAATTACCAATGAAGTTTTTAACAAAGGAAAAATAGAAGCTTTTTCATTAGGTATGGCAAGTCAGTTACCAATAACAGTTGAAACAACAATTGATAAAGATATAACAAAAGGAAGCATATTTCCTCTTAAATATCAAAAAGATGTTCCTAGATTATTTGAAAAAAAATTTAATTTAAAAAACTTTCCAAAACCAGTTAATGTAGATGTTAAAGGAACTGATTATAAAATTGATAAAATAGATGAATCAGGAATAATTAGGATTTTGAATTATAAAAGTAATCCTTTTAGTTTTAAAAAAGATAATGTAAAATATACCATCAGTAAAAAAGAAACAACTTCAACAAAGGAGATTAACAAAAATTTGTTATTTGGAGATTTAGATAAATAAGAGAAAGAGAGAGAGAAGTTATATTTTTGAAAACTTTTATTAAAAAAAAAAACAATTTAATAATCTAAATATTTGTAAAAGGTATTTCTCTCCTCTCTTTTCTCTCATCATGTAAGTTTTATAAAATATATTTATAAAACTATTTAAAATTTGTATGATTTCAACTCACCATTACTTTGTTCTATTACTTGATAATCATACGATAGAATTGTGAATGTATAATCACCGGGAACAATAGTGTTATTTATATACCCTTAATAATTCATTTCCTGAAAATTTATAATATCCACAAACTATTCCTTTACTTTCTTTATTTATATCGATAGAAAAAGGTATTGCATAAATGTTATCTTTAATATCAAAGATTTATCCTCGAAATGCTTCTGATATTTTTTAATTAATCAAATCATCTGACATGGTTATTCCAACAATATTACCATTTGAATCTAATAGTTCTATTTGTTTTATTCCTTGATAACTATTTACATTTGAAAAAGTTAAAGCAGTAGGACGCAATATGAAAATAATATATGCACTATATCCACTAAAACTTGGTAATCTAATATCATATGTTGAATATGTTGTTACATTTGAAATTCCTTGTGTTTGAATAACTGGTTCAAGATATTTATATTTCCAAATATGATGTTTACGTTTTGTTGTTTCCATTTGTGAATGACTTGGTTCTAAACTAACACCATGTGTTAAAACATCAAATGAATTTAATTTCAGTGATGCTGGTGTGTCTGTTCCTAATGTTTGGAAATAAAATCTAAAACAAAAACGATTATCTTTAACAGAATTTAATACTTGTTCTGTTGCATCAATAAATGATGGTAAATGTAAAAAATATTCTCTTGATGCTCCTACTCCTAATGTTATGTCATTATTGAATGTTGTAATACTTATCCCTTTAGATGAACTTAATCTCAATACATCTTCATATGATTTATGGATTAATTCTAAGTAAATAGAATCTGCTTTAAAAGTTGAAAGAACATTCATTTGAGAATCTAAATATTCTATCCTAAGAAAAAGATAATGAGGTAATACGTTTATTGCTGCAACTCTAGTATTTGATACTGTCATATCAGCAATAAATCTTTTTGTAAAACCTGCAGGATTTACCCATATATCCAATGAACTTCCATCAAATGAAGTAGGTACTTGAGTAGCAGGTTTGTGTCTTAACCAACTTGCTTCTGAATTTGTTGGAGGGAAAATAATATTTGTTGCTTCAGAAAATCCACTTTTATCTTTTTTAAATATTTCTTGATTTAAATTTCCAACAAAATTATTTGAATGTCTTTCATTAATATTAAACCAGTTTTGACTCATAGTTTTAACATTTGATATATTTTTTTTTCACAAAATATATTAAATTATAAAATTTACATTAACAAATACTTTCCAAGAATTCCAATTATTGAACCATACCAAATCCAATTTCCAATTTTACCATTTTTATTTGTATTTGATTCATTATTTGCTTGTTGTTTGCATTTTCCAAATAATTTATTTGGTTTTATTTTTTCAACAAAAGTATCTTTATTGGTTTTTTTGCATCTTGGATTATTTGTTCCAATTCTTCTTCGGTAAATCCAATTTCATCTTGATGATTATCTCTTTTCAATTCTTCTTTTTTATTTCCCAATTGAAGTTGAACAATTTTCTCAGGATCATTTAATTGTTCAATTGTATTTTCCTTTACATTATTACTTTGTAAATTTACAATTTCTTTTTGTTGATTTTCAATGTTATTTTGATTTTATGGAATTGACAAATGATTTGAAAAATCTTGTGTTGTTATCTTTTGAACTTTGAAATTCATTTATTAATAAAAACATTTATTTTTTTAATATTAAAATGGTTAATCATGGTAAAGATAAAAATGGAAGTTTTTATAAAGCTAATGGTCGTTCAACAAAAAAGTATTATTACAAACCAAAAGTTTCAAAAAGTGCTGTTGCTGCATTTAGACGTGCATCTAAACAACAAGAAGCAATATTAATTAGTATATTAAATAAGAAAAAATCAAATAAGAAATAATGAGAGAAAAGAGAGGAGAATTATTTATTTGAAAAACTTTATAACAAATTTATTATTTTAATTTTATTGTTTTTATTTGGAAATAGTTTTTTTTAAATTAACTCTCCTCTTTCTCCTTTTCTCTGTTTTTCTCTCCTCTATATTTCGGCAGTTTAATTCTCTACTAAGTTTAATACAGTAAAAAACCCCGAGGTGTTGCCGTCCATTACCCTATCATTCGCCCTCCATTCCCCTAATCATTCCCTATATTATTCCCTTACTTTCGCCACCCTTCGCCTCGCCAACAGTTCGCATTTTTCCCTAAATTATCTCTATATTTTTACAATGTTCAAATTTGAGTAGTTTCTTAATTGATGGACGACAACACTGTTAATAAAATCCAGTCTGGGTTAAAGCTGAGAAAACTATTCTCAAATTTGATGAATCTATTATACCTCCTACTCTTAAATATGCTGATTTAAAAATGTTGAATTAAATCTATTTAAGTTTATTTACTTATAATAATTTCTATTTGCTAAAATTTAAAACTTTGTTTTAAAAATAATTATCTTTTTGTGAAATTTAAATTAAATTTTTTATTTTTTTTTTTATTTATTTTTAATGAGATTCTCCAAATCTTCAGCGAAGATGATGTATTCCTCCAAAAAGTTGTAGATGTGGCATGACAACCTTGCATATCTCACTCCGTTCAACTCAAAAAGATAAGGCCATACGTCTTTCTCAAATCTAAGTTTGTAATAAACTTTTTTTAAGTCCCAGCTATAACAATCTTTTGATCCATTCAGATCTAATTAAAAAAAATTAAAAAAATTAAAAAAATTAAAAATAAAAAATAAAAAATAAAAAATTAAATAAATAAAAAATAAAAAATAAAGAATAAAAAAAAATAAAAAATTTAAAATAAAAAATTAAAAAAATAAAAAATTAAAAAATTAAAATTAAAAATAATTTTAATTGAACAAAATAATTTTTAGAAAAATAATTTTAAAAGAAAAATTTTTTTTACCACATGGAAGTTGAACATTGATACATGATGCTGTCATGTTTGCTGGAACAGGTATAGTTGTCTTCCAACGTTCAGACAAAGTTTTGGCTACTTTGCTGCACAAGTTATTGTTATATTCTCTTATCTTCTTATCTAAAATAAAAAAAAATTTTTAAAACATTTTTTTTTTTTAACAAATTTTTTTTTTTACCTGTCAACAAATACCTCAAATCAATAGCATCTCCAATTGTCAAAACAGTGGAATAGTCACGAGTACCAGTATACTCAAATTCACCTTTATATTTATTTTTTATTTTTTATTTTTATTTTTTATTTTTTATTTTTTATTTTTTATTTTTTATTTTTATTTTTTATTT
>JAMYWO010000203.1:52837-67936 GCA_024220525.1 Cochliopodium minus
AATTCTACTCCATTTGTTGTTGATTTTACAAATAGAAAAATTGCAAATTTGCTTGGTTTTAATAAACAATCTTATCCATCTACATCATCACTTGATGCAATATTTCCAATAAATATTTCAACTCTTTCTATTTTAATTCATATTGATTGTGGTTCAGGAATGATTACTTCTTCAAAAGATGTTAATAGTGCAACTTTTATTATTCCTGTAAATGTAAATAAATCAGAAATAATTCAAGTAAATGATAAAACTCATTATCTATTAGAAAGTAAAGTAAATTCTCAATTATTAAGTAATATTTCAATTAGAGTTACCGATACCGATGGAAATCGTTTGATAGGTCTTGGTGAATGGATCATGCTATTGAGATTTGAACATAATGATACTGTTGGTTCAAATATAAATATTAAAATGTGTGGAGAGAATTAACAAAGTAATTTTTTTTAAATAAAAAAAAATGAAAATATTTTTTTTCACTATTATTTTTTGTTTAGTAGGTCTTGTTAAAAGCTCTTCTGAGACAACTTTTCTAATAAACCAAACTCCTGCTACACTTACACTTGATTATTATGACAATGTTCTAGGGAATTTAGTTAATTACCCTCCTCAAACTGTTCAACCATATTCAAATGTAACTTGGAGCATGCATGGATCCATTTACGATCATTTCGGATGGATGGAATACTATGTTTATTACCAAAGTTCCTCATTCAATGGATGTGCTGACTTTTCCTATTTATGGGATTTGGTCTTAGGAGCTTGTAGGAGTGGATTTTCATGCCCATCAAATAAAAACAAAACTGTTTCTTTTAAGCATAATCTTTATGATTGTTATTTCTTTATCCAACCAAAATCCAATTTATAGAATTTTTATTTGAATTTAAAAAATTAATTTTAGAAATAACAAATTTTTTATTTTTATATTTGATAAATAAAAAAAATTTAGATCAATGAAAACTATTCTTTTATTTATTATTGCTTACCTTTTTATAATTGGGGTTTATTCCCAATGTGATCCCAATCCTTGCAATAGTAACGAAACATGTTGCTTAACTAGCGGTGGAGGATATGGTTGTTGTGGAACTCCAAATGCTTGTTGCTGCCCAGATCAGCAACATTGTTGTAACAATCCATATCAATGTGTTTGCTCTGGGTGCCCTGGGCCAAACTGTGTTTGTACTTCATATTCATCTTCTGGAACTTGCGAATACAATAAGCTTGAGCTTAAATAAATTAATTCTGAATTAAGCAATAAAAAAATTAAATTCATTAGAAATATCAAAATATGATTATTTTAATATTACATACATATATAATATTATTGTTTAATTTTTGCATATTTTAAAGTGCAATTTAAAAGCAGTATCTCCTTTTAATTCTTTACCACATTTCATACATTTTGCTTTTCTTGTTTCACTTGCTGCTATTCCTCCTTTTTTATAAGATTTAGATTTATTTCCTTTAAAACAAACACCACGATTCCATTTGATTTCATTCCATTAAATGTTTTATTTGGGACCATCACAGAGTAACCATGGTATTCTTTTTCATTTATTTCTCTTAATGTATCAATATTTTCAACAAATCTTTTATCATTTATAAAGTCTGTAATGTTAATATTTTCCATAGTATTATAGGTGCTGTTTTTCTTTATTAAAAAAAATATTTTTATTTTCAATTTTTTATAAATTTTAGTGATTTCAAATTTTTTATTTTAATATGAGATAATGAGAAAAAAGAGAGAGAAGAGGCTAATTCTTGAAAAAGTATTTCTAAATTATTTGATTATATTATTTAAATAATTTGTAAGAAGTTTAAAAATATAAATCCTCTTTCTCTTTCCTTCATAAATTTTCTCATTTAATTTCCAAGTGTTTGTCTAAAATATTGAGAATTGTAATACTTAATATATGTTTTTATTATATCTTCAGAATAAACAATAATCTTAGGTTTAATTGTATGATTATTTCCACCATTCAATAATTTGTATAATTCTTCTTCAAATATTCCAAGATAAGAATTTGTATTTTTATATTTATGTCTTATCCTTAAATTCAAAAAAAGGTTATTTTTTATGAAGTTAACATAATCGTTAATAATGAGAATATCTCTGTAGTTTATTAGATAATATAAAATTCTTATTATCGCAGGTTTTCCAATTAACTTTCTCAAACTCCATAATATTTCAAATTTCATACGGTGATGATTATTCGATATACTCTTTATTTCGTATATATCTCCATATGTATTTAAATCCATTGCTTATTTTATTTAAAATTATTATTATGATATCAATTTTTTGTGCTATTAATTAATATTTTTGATTTATGAGAGAAAAGAGAGAGAAAAGAAAGAGAAGAAAGCAGGATTTGAAAAAAGTATTTTAAATATTTTGAAAATAAAAATAGAATAACTTTAAAAGAGTTTTTCAAATAATAAAAATCTCATTCTCCTTTTCTCATAATAAAAAAAAATGAAATGAAAAATAATTTATTGTTACTTAAAAAAGTCGTCGTTCTTTGTCTATCTTCTTCTTCTTTTTTCACATTGGATGTGAAATAAGAAATAATCAAAATAACTGTTTATTTGAAAAGTTTATTGAATAGGGGCTCATTATACAATTTGAGTATAATTTTACCATGAGAGTTGAGATATTTTTTTTGATTTCTTTGAAGTATTTCTTGTTTATAAATATTAACTAACCACAATTTATTTGTTTTTGTTGAAGTATTCATCAGAATTTTTAAATTATTTAAAAATATTTTTAAAATCATTTTTATTTCATATAAATATAAAATAAAATAAGTTAAATAGTACAAATAGAACTATTTTTTAAATTTTCAAGTTTTACTTCGTCAAATTCTATTCCTACAATAGCCCATTTTCTTTCTGTACCATATTGAGTTCTAATATCATATTTAGGTTGACCCTTTTCATCCATTGATAACTTTAAATAATCAGTCAATTCTTTTATTTTTGGTACTTTATTGATATCTTTGTAATTACAAATACGTTTAAAAGTATCATATAAAGCATCACGACGAATACAACTTTTTGTATCAGTTGACACTTTAAGACATTCTTCAAAAGAAGCAAAAATATCATCAAATTCAGAAGATTCTTCAACTTTAAGGCCTTTTTTATAAATTTCAATGATTTTTGGAATAATTAATTTTTTACCGTTTTTATACCAATTTCTTGCACCTTCAATGCAAATATCCAAAAATGCAGATTTAAATTCTTCACTTTTAATTTTGTAACGAAGTTGAGTATCAATAGGCAAGTAATTAATAGTTCTATCATAACTTTGATTTTTTAGTCTTTCATCATTTATATCAACAAACTTTGAATAAAAAATAAATAAAAATAATCTGGCAAAGCTAGCTGGATCATTGATATCCAAATCACAAAGTTTATTTAATGTAACTATTGATTTATTAGAATCAAGAGGAAATTTTTCAATTATATTACTATAAAGTTCTCTTGCACTAAATTTATCTCCTCCAGTAATTTGTTTGATAGTAGTCATATCTAATTTATCAGTTTTTGATGGTTCTTGGATTAAAATAACTCTTCCATTACGCATACTAAGAAATTCAGGATTTGGACCTCCTCTTTTTTGAGATAAAAGTTTACCAGAGTCAATTTTCAATAAATCACCACAAATTTCTTCTAATAAACTAGTTAAAATTGATTTTCCATTATTTCCTTCACCCAATAATAAAAACATAAATTTTTCACAAGATTCTCCAGTTATCAAATATCCTAAAACCATTATACAACAAAAATAATATTCATCCTTCTTTTTTTCATAAGCACCACATTTACATTCTTCAGAACAACTACATTCATAAATTTTTTCTCCATTAATATGAGTTGGAATCCAAAATATTTCTCTCAAAATTTTTTCAACTGTTTCTCTCGCATTTTCTCCAACACCATATTCAACAGGACACTCAACAGAAAAAATATGTTTCTTTTTTCTATCAAGAATTTCACCAGTCATTAAATCAACTACTTTTTTATTTTTTATTGGTAAAAGATGTTTTGAAAGATTTAAAGACTTTTGAAAACTCATATCATTCAAGTGAACTTTTATGGAAATCCACTTGTTATTCTTGAAAGAAAGGATTTAAAAGATATTTATACCATAAATTTGTTACAATCTGATGAAAATAATTTGTTTCCAGTGAGATTTACTGTTCAATCTGATTATTATGATCTATTATTTCCTGAAATTGGATATCTATATTCAAGAATTGAAGGATCAATGAATATAACACCAAATAAAAATTAAATTTAATAAAATCAAATCCAAACAAAGCCAAAATGAATCAAAGCCAATTCGGGAAAAGTATGCAATTTTTTGGGAGTATAGAGATTACAAATAAATCAAATGCGGTTGCTTTTATTTGTGTCAATGATAAGAATGTAAGTAAAATCTCTTCTTTTTCGTCAGTTGAAATAAGAGTTGAAGATACTGCAAAAGTTTGTATTGCAAGGCAGAGCACAACGAATCCACTTTATTTGCAAATTTATGCAACTTATAGGCTAGAAAATGGGAATCAAATGGAAATAACAAATTCATTCTGGAATAAAAGAGAGCCTATTAGATCTGAAACGCTATCATCGTGGGGATTTAAATAAATTTTTATTCAATTTGATATAATTTATTCTTGATATGTTTCTCCATATAAGCCATTTCTTCCAATAAATCTATTGGCGATTCACCTTGCTCATTTAAGAGATTATTTTCCAATTTTATTTGCAATTCTTCATTATAACAAATCAAATCATTTAATTCAGTCTCATATTCTTTCTTATTAACAAATTCAGAATTATATTGTTCAATTAATGCTATTTGATCAATAATATCTTTCTCATCTATTGATTGATCTGTAAAAACTTTCTCAACAAGCTCAATTTCATTTTTATCCAAAGAATAATTGACATATTCTGGGTAAGATTCTGATATATCCATTCTCTTTCTCTCCTCATGTTGTTTTCTTTTGCCTTTTCTTCCCATTTTTGAGTATAATAGAAAAAATTTTATGAGTTTTAGAATTATCATTCTTCTTAAGTAGATCTAAAAAAAAAGAAAAAAACAATTATGTTATCAATATTTCAAAGATCCTCAAATATATTTTGAAAAGAACAAAAGTATTGATTGATGTTCCTTATAATAAGGATATTGAATAGATACATTTGTAATTATAACTTGTTTATTAAAATTAATTTGTTTGCATATAGATTAATTATCATTGGTATCGTCATCTTCAAAATCAATTTTCTTCTTTATGGTTTTCTTTCTATCATCTTTGGTGTTTTGAATATTAATATTATTACTGAATGTCTCACTTGAAGATGAATCCTTGGCAACACTTTTCTTGGCAGATGATTTTTTCTTAGAAGTCTTTGAGTTTGATCTCCTGGTTAATGAATTTGTTCTTTTAGGTTTTATGATTTTTTTTTTGGGAGAAATAGAAGATCTTCTTCCATTGATCAATGGGAGCTTTCTAATTTTCTTGAAAGATATATAAATTATGCCTCCTTCGCTATTGGAAGCTCTGCCACCCCCCGAAATATCTTCTTTATTTTTTGATAAAGATTCCCTTTTGAATTTTTTATCTAAATTTGATTTGCAGTATTCATCCAAAAGTTTCTCGTAAGAATATGCAAGATTTTGTTGGTCCAAAAGATGATTTTTGAAGAATTTTGGCACGTCATTTTTATCGAAACAGTAGAGGACTATCAGGCAAAAAAATCCATCTTGTTGATACTTGTCCCATCTACTGCCTAATGATTTCTTTATCCAGGTTTTAGGATCAAGTTTATTAAAATCTTTGCTGACCTTCTTTGCAACATTTGTTTTTCCCAATTTGTATCCTATCTCATATCCATTTTTCAGCAGATTTGATATTTCCACTATATGTTCGAATAAAATGCCTATATTGGTTTCAATATCATCAGAATTTTTGACTTTTTTTGTTTCTATAGAATTGGGGCAAATCCAATCAACACAATATCCTTTTTGATTATATAGTATTATCTCTCTTTTTGTCTTTTCTTGCTTTTCGTTACTTTTCTTTTCAGGTTTCTTCTCTTCCACTTTCTTTTTTTTTTCTTCAGTGGAATATGAACTTGATGAAGAGGATGATTTTTTGCTTTCAACTTTTTTCTTTTCTTCAGGTTTTTTCTCTTTCTTTTCTTGCTTTTCTTTTATATTATTTGACATTGTGTATATATAATATAATTCAATTTTTTTTTTTTTTTAATTTCACTTGCAATAAAAATTAAATAAAAAAATATTTTGAGAAATATAAAAGAAAGAGATGTCGACAAAATCAAAAAAGAAAAAATAAGAGTGTACAATTTGAACAAAAACAACAATAATGTTGCAACACCAAAAGAATTAATACAATGGATGGAAGATCATTTTAATATTCGTTTTGATTTTGATTGTTGCCCATTATATTGTGAACAAAATAATCTTGAAGAGGATATAGAATGGGGACAATATAATTATTGCAATCCACCATATTCATCAAGAACATCTGGAATAAAACAATTCATTGAAAGAGCAATTAATGAGAAGAAAAAAAATGGTAAAACAACAATATTCTTGATTCCAAACAATTCAAATACAATATATTTCAATGATATATTCACCAATTTTGATTCTATAATATGGATAAAGCCTATAAAATTTGTTGGGTATGACAAGACATTCCCAAAATCATTGATCATTGTTGAATTTAGTGGAGAAAAGAGGTCATCAAATCTCAATATTGAACAAATAGATGTATTGGGTAAGAAATGTTCTAAATTATATTATAAATAAGATATATTGATAAGATATTAATCCCCAAGAGGATTAATACCAAGGCTCATTCTCATAATTTTCTCAAAACAATATATTTTCGAACCAGTATATTTTCATGTGGATTTTATCAAAAAAATAAAAAAGGTAAAAAATATATTTTTGATAATATTACAGACAAATGATCAATTGGAATGACAAAAAAAGACAAGTTGCATTGACAATAAATGGAGTGAATATATTGTAGAAGTGAATGGAAGACTTCATTGCACTGGAAAACCAATGGATATGTAATTAATTTGCTAACAGTAGCAAATGCATGTGATATCCAATTGGAATGGAACTTCTTTCTCTTAAATTTTTGTCTCTAAAAAATTTTATTAAAATATTTCACCAAAATACAAAAAAAATTTGTCTTTATTATATAAGTATATAATAAATTTAATTTGTTATATACCATCAGATATTTCCCATTGCAATAATATTCCAAACATGATTGGTTGAACTTCCTGAATTTGCTGTCAATATTAATTATTATTATTATATACTTGCTGTATAATTTCCATTTGCATTTGCAGTGAAAGAGTAAGAACAATATTCACTTGAATTATTAACATTTGTAATATACCTGAAGATGCACTGCATGTAAAATTTACATTTATATTATAAGAATAACCATTCTTTATAGAATAGTTGAATGATGATAAGGTTAGTGTAGATGGACTACCGAAAGAGATATTAGAATTATCAACAATAAATTTGTTCCTATCAGTCACAACCTGATTCGAATTATCCAATAATAGAACACCATATGATGGATATGTAATTTGGAGAGATTGAGAGAATCAAATTTTGCAAAGTTAATGGATTTGGAAATATAATATCTTCCCAAAAAGGTGTTGATCCGTCTGATGTAAGCACCTTTCCACTTCCACCAATAGGTAATCTATCTACATAATCATTTGTTTTTCCAACTATTAAATCACCATTTATTAATCCATTTATTTTTAAATCATTGCAAGTCACTGTATTTACATTCAATGCATTTGTGTATCCAGGCAAATTATTCCCTGATGGATTTGAAACCAACACATCATTTGTTGTTCCCAATGTCAAACCATCAACATTACCATTATTATCTCCAATCATCAATATATCTCCTTTTGAACTCCCATCAATTTTCAAGCTTGAAGTTTCAATATCTGTAAAAATACCTTGTTGTGTTGAACTGTATCCTGTAATTGAATAAATATTTTTAGCCATACTTTTTACAATATTAATATTTAATAATTATTTTTAGTTTTTTCCAAATATTCAAGAACGCTTTTTGTATTATCTCTAAATAATATTGCATGAAAATGTATTGAATATCCAAGTTTTTCTACTAACCATTGATTTATTCCTTTATAATCCAACTTTACACGTAAAGCTCTGAAATTCATTCTTATTGTTCCATGACTATGAACCAATCCTTTTGAGGGACCAACTTCACAAACATAATCAATAATAGTATCGTCCTCAAATCTTTTCCAAAGATATATCTTTGTATGATTGATTTTCTTCATTTGAATTACTCAATATTACAAATTTATTTGGTAATTTATCATTAAATAATTCATCTTTTTGGTTTATTTTCTGTTAAATTAAGTTTTTGGACAATAGTTTGCATTATTTTTGATTATTAAAAAAAAATTTTGTTAATTTACAAAAATATAATTAAATTTTCAAAGATAAATGAGAGAAAATGAGAGAGAGGAGAGTTATATTTTTATAAACTATTTATAATAAATAAAATAGTTTAGAATTAAATATTTTGAAATAACTTTTTCAAAATCCATTTCTCTCCTTCTCTCAATAGAACTATTAACAAAACCAGTTAGAAATAATTTATTCTTGGACAAATCCAATTTCCATTAATATTTACTGCTTCTGAATATGTTTGTATTGGTAAATCTAAATTTGAAACACCATTTATCGTAAATCCAGTTTTAGTTTGTAAAGTAACAGTGTTGCTGGATGAATCAATTCTATTAAATATATATGCTTGTCCAGTAAATGTAGAATTTGGGAGTTGAATTGTAATATTTGAAGAAGATGCATCAACATAATAATAGTAATAATAAAGATATTGTCCATAATTATCATGCATATCAAGATTTGAATTAATTGTGAAATTTGGATAGTAAGACATTTATTTATCAAAATAATAAATTATTTTTATTTATTTGAAATGTTTTCATATGGAGTGAGAAAAAGAAGAAAGAGAGAGAGAGAGAAAAGGATTTTGAAAACTTTTTTGAAATATTTATTTATTAAATGTTTTAAATTTATAAATAGTTTTTTTTGAAATTATCTTTCCTTTCTCTCTTTTTCTCTCCTTTGATATTTTAAATTAATTATATTCTAAAGTAATACATGCAGCTGGAACAGGGGGATTATTCAACTGAGTTATAAACACTGCTAATGTATCACCACTTGCAAAACTAATTGATCCTGATGAACGATTATATTGACCAGTTAAAACTTCTACAAATAAAGAAGTTGCTACTCCATTTTTATAAAGAGTAAATCTCCATCCATTTGGACTTCCAGATTGTGCAATAGTTAGATAAGTAGAGATTGATGATACTGTACAAGATCTAGGAATAACACGAAGACCAAGTCTTGAATCTCCACTAATCCCTCCTGATAAAATATAAAATCCATTGTTAATATTACCTCCACTATTAAAAACAATAAAACTAGTCAAAGAATTTTGATTTATCCAATTTGATCCAGAGTAAGTTAAAACTTGTCCATTTGATGGAGAAGTTATGTTTACATTTGTGATGTTATTAATATCTGATAATGCTGAATATTTTGATCCATTTATTGTGAATATAGATCCTGAATGATTTTGGGAGGATCTCACGATATTATAATATGTTTGCCCTGAATTAAAAATACATACCAATTCCAATGTTGTCCACAATAGTTGTATTGTTGGATTGCTTGTTCCTCCAGCTAATTCACTGTTTGAGATAAAAGAAGTTCCTGTGAAATTGACTGTTAAACTATTCCCCATTGCTGTAATCATCAAATGATCCCCAACTTGAAAAGGATTTATTGTCAATGTTCCTCCAAAATTCATAATATAATAAGTATTTGGACTTGCTGTTATTGTTGTTGAAAAAGTATGGATTGTTTGATAATATGAATTATTTAATAAACTAATATCTGTTGATGTTAAATATCTATTTATCCATTTACTTGTGCTATTATCATAATTAAGAAATTCTTTATTTTGGAGTAAGGATATATTTACATCATTTAGATTTGATAAATTATTTGATCCTGGAGGTCCTTGATTTCCCATTGTCCCTTGTGGTCCAATTGGTCCTTGTGGTCCAACTGATCCAGTTTTGTAATTAATAGAAGATGAAGCATAAAGATTCTTCATTTTATTTTTATTAAATATAAATTTTATATTTAATACAATATTTTGAACAATTAACAAACTTGATACTTTCTAAATTTTAGTTTTTTTTAAAATGCAAACTTTGAGAAACGTATTCACCAGCTAAAACCGAACCTGCACCTAAACCGAAAGATGGAAGGAATGCCGTATCATTTGTTACTCCAAACTTAAATATACCATATGTACTTAATCCTGAAATGACTGGTTTTGCTAAATGTTCAACTCCTGAAACTTTTGGTCCTATCATACTTAATACATTATTTTCCAAAACGTTACCTATAAGATGACTTGAAAATACTGATCCCCCAATAATTACACCAGCTGGTAAAGCACTTCCAAAAAATGGTAGATAACCCATAGGTGATTCTCCAAAAGCTAACGAATAACCTAATAAAGAACAGCCAGCACTTATCAAAGCAGGCATTAAATCTTCTTTAATTTTTTCTCCAACACTTAAAGTATTCATTTTTTAATTATAATTAATAAAAAATATTTACAAATATTTAAACTCTTCTTTTAATTCATCATTAACATTTTCTTTTGATTTAATTTTGATTTCATCAATTTGTTTATTTTGTTCAATTAATACTTTGTTTTGATAATGAACTTTTAATATCAAATTACCTGTTGTGATCGCAAGTCTATAAACTGGATTGACATAACATAAATTTTCATATATTAATGATGTTTCTTTTAACTGATCATTTAATAATTGATCATTCAACATTGCCATTTGTAATCCATTCAAATTCATATTTAGTTTAGGTCCCAATCCTTCTATCACTCCTAAAGTTCCAATATATGCTGAACTAATCAATTTACTTGAATTTGCACATCCAACTGTTATTGAGATTTCATCAAGTAATTTCTTTAATTGTTCTTCATTTAATGTTTCCAAATGTTCTAATTCTAATCTATCACCATAACCTTCTAAATATTTTGGAAATGTTTCTCTCCATCTTAATATTTTTAATCTTAATTGATGTTTTTCAACTGTATCTTTATCTATTTGGGGTAATCCATCTTCTTTTCCATCTTGATTATTTTGAATATTAGATATTTCTTCTATTGCTCCATCTAATTCATCAAAATTAATTTGTTTATCTTCTTTTTCTTCTATTTGTGGAAATGATTGATTCATTTTTAAAAGAGATTTTAAAATTAATTAATTCATATTATAAATCTTTTTTAGGGGATTCTTGAAGTAGCCGCGACGCCGATATTTTCTAGTGTTGAACTATTACTTTTAAACAACATAAATGCAATGCCTCCTGCTATTAATATTAGAGGGATAGTTATTACATTCTCCGCACTATGAACAATTCCACTTACTTCATTTATTCCTGTTTTAACAACTGATCCTCCAGTTTGAATAACATTATCAACAACATTTTCAACATGATCAGGAACTTTACCTATTGCTTTTGTTACAGTATCTACTTCATTTGATATATCATGGTAAACAGTACTTGCTGCATTTGAAAATTTATTACCCATTTATTAATTTACAAATAAATTATTGTTATAAAAAATTAAATATATAATCTATAAAAATGAAAACTGTTACTAAAGAGAGTTTTTTAAATGAAAAACTAAAAAATATGATAAAATGGATCGAAAAAGAAAAAATAATTGCTAAAGAAGCAGGTTTACAATATAAGAAAGCTTTTGGTGAAGCTTTTAATAGAGGATTAAATGAATTAGAAACAGAGAAATTTGCAAAAGATGCTATGAATAGTAGATTAAAAGTTCTTATGGAAGAACATCGAGGAAATTATCCTGAAGAGCTCACGGGAGAAACTTGGACAAAATTAAAAAATAAACAGAAATAATAAAATGTATTCTAATTGTATTAATAAAATAAATAATTAATAAAAATGATTGGAAGATTACCAAATGTTTATGAAGCATTGTATTTTAATAGTTTAATAAAAAGAAAAAAAGTAATTACCAATGAAGTATTTAATAAAGGAAAGATAGAAGCTTTTTCTTTAGGTATGGCAAATTGTTCCTAGATTATTTGAAAAAAAATTTAATTTAAAAAACTTTCCAAAACCAGTAAATGTATATATAAAAGGAACTGAATACAATGTTGATAAAATAGATGAATCAGTAATAAGTAGGATTTTGAATTATAAAAGTAATCCTTTTAGTTTTAAGAAAGATAATGTAAAATATACTATTAGTAAAAAAGAAACTTCTATAACAAAAGAAATTAACAAAAACATATTGTTTGGAGATTTAGATAAATAAATGAAAAAAAGAGAGAAAGAGAGAGAGAAGAATTATTTTTGAAAAACTTAATTCATAATTTTATTTTTTATATTTATCATTTTAATAAATAGATTTTAAAAATATATTTCTCTCTTTTCTCTCCACTTTTTTTCTCCTATTTGAGTTTTATAAATATATTTATAAAACTTTTAAAATTTGTATGATTTCAATTCGCCATTATTTTGTTCAATGACTTGATAATCATAGGATAAAATAGTAAATGTGAAATCTCCAGGAACAATAGTGTTATCAGTATAGACTCTTGTTCTAATCCACTAAATTTGTAATATCCACAAACTATTCCTTTACGTGCTTTATTTATATCAATAGCAAATGGTATTGCATAGATATTATCTTTTAAATTAAAAATATCTCCACGAAATGCTTCTGATATTTTCGAATTAATTAAACCGTCTGACTACTATATTTCCATTTGAATCTAATAGCTCTATTTGTTTTATTGCTTGGTAAGAATTTACATTTGAAAAAGTTAGAGCAGTAGGACGTAAAATGAAAATAATATATGCACTGTATCCACTAAAACTTGGTAATCTAATATCATATGTTGAGTTTGTTGTTACATTTGAAATTCCTTGTGTTTGAATTACTGGTTCAAGATATTTATATTTCCAAATATTATGTTGACGTTTTGATGTTTCCAAATGTGAATGACTAGGTTCTAAACTAACTCCATGTGTTAAGACATCCAATGAATTTAATTTTAGTGATGCTGGTGTGTCTGTTCCTAATGTTTGGAAATAAAATTTAATACAAAATCTTTTATCTTTGACTGAATTTAATACTTGTTCAGTTGAATCAATAAATGATGGCAAATGTAAAAAATATTCTCTTGATGCTCCTACGCCTAAAGTTGAATCGTTATTGTATGTTGTTAAACTAATCCCTTCAGATTTTGATAATCTTTTAACTTCTTCATATGATTTATGAATTAATTCTAAATAAATAGAATCTGCCTTTATTGTTGAAAGAACATTGTTTTGGGAATCAAGATACTCTACTCTAAGAAAAAGATAATGAGGTAAAACATTTATTGCTGCAACACCTATATTTGAAACAGTCATATCAACAATAAATCTTTTAGTAAATCCTGATGGATTTAACCATATGTCCAAAGATGTCCCATCAAATGAAGTTGGAACATTTGTAACTGCTTTGTGTCTTAACCAACTACCTTCTGAATTTGTAGGTGGAAAAATAATTTTGGTTGCTTCTGGAAATCCACTTTTATCTTTTTTAAATATTTCTTGATTTAAATTTCCAACAAAATTACTTGAATGTCTTTCATTTATATTAAACCAGTTTTGACTCATAGTTTTAACAATTAATAATTTTTTTTTTCACAAAATATATTAAAATGTTTTACATTAACAAATAATTTCCAAGAATTCCAATTATTGATCCATACCAAATCCAATTTCCAATTTTACCATTTTTATTTGTATTTGAATCTCTGTTAGCTTGTTGACTACAATTTCCAAATAATTTATTTGATTTTTGTTTTTCAACATATGTATCTTGTTTTCCACTTATAGGTTTTTTTGCGTCATGGATTATTTGTTCCAATTCTTCTTCGGTAAATCCAATTTCATTTTGATTAATTTCATTTTTCATTTCTTGTTTTTTATTTCCCAATTTAAGTTGAACTATTTTGTCAGATTCATTTTGTTGTTCAACAATGGGAACATCATGCTTTACATTATTACTTTGTAAATTTACAATTTCTTTTTGTTGATTTTCAATGTTATTTTGATCAGATGGATTTGGCAAATGATTTGAAAAATCTTGTGTTGTTATCTTTTGAACTTTGAAATTCATTTTTTAATGACATTTATTTTTTCTTTCTTTTCATTATTTAAAAATATTAACTAAAATAAAATGGTTAATCATGGTAAAGATAAAACAGGATCATATTATAAAGCAAATGGTCGTTCAACAAAAAAATATTATTATAAACCAAAAATTTCAAAAAGTGCTGTTGCTGCATTTAGACGTGAATCTAAACAACAAGAGGCAATTTTAATTAGTATTTTAAATAGGAAAAAATCAAGGAAGAAATAATGAGAGAAAAGGAGAGAGAAATATATTTTGGAAAACTTTATTATATATTTATTATTTAATTTTATTGTTTTTATTTGGAAATAGTTTTTTTTTATATTAACTCTCCTCTCTCTCCTTTTCTCTTCTCTCTTACGATAAAATTCTCCAAAGTTTTATACAGTAAAAACCCCGAAGTGTTGCCGTCCATCACCATATTTTCGCCTTCCATTTCCTTAATCATTCCCTAAGCATTCCCTTACTTTCGCCATCCTTCGCTCGCCAACAGTCCGCATTTTTTCCTTTATTATCTCTATATTTTTACTATGTTAAATTTGTTTAGTTTCTTAATTGATGGACGACAACAAAGTTAAACAAAAAAAAAAAAAAAAAAAAGATAAAAAAAAAAATTTTAGAAATCGTTCAAAATTTTTTACCACAAAAATCTAAACAAAAAACAAAAACATTTGAATTTAATAGGACACCAGTGAAA
>JAMYWO010000204.1:2978-64015 GCA_024220525.1 Cochliopodium minus
GATTTTAAAGAGTAATTAAGAAAGAATATTGATATTCTCTTTAATTTTTGTAATTACCCAGTTCTTTGGGGATCCAAATTAAGATCCAATTCTTCAAGAGCTAGGGGAGACAAATTGATACCAAATTTGTTGATTTTCTTGATTATATTTTGAACAGGCACCACACCCTTCTCTTCTTTATCAAAAACATTCCATAATTCAATCAACTGTTCTCTCTGCATTTGATTTTTCTTCAATTTTTTTTTTTATTTTTAAAATTGGTGTTCTTTTAAATGAATGATTCACTGATTTCGAACAAAGTTTTTTAAAATTTTCAATTCTATTTCTAAAAGGAATCAATTTCCATTTAATTTCTTCTCCACATTTTATAAATTTCTAAAACAATACATTTTTGGAAATTTAGAAAAAATTTTTTCCTGTTTCAAAGTATATTAGTTTGCTTTGTAAAGGTTGATTGATTACTGAACATTCTTTTTCTTTTAGTATTCAATTCAAATATTCTTACCAAAAAATAAAAAAAAATGAAAAACTTAAACAACATAACAAAACTATTAAATAGCAAACAATTAAAGACTACTGGAATATCAGGTGCATTTTTGTTATTTTCTGGATTTATTGGTTATAGCATGTACAATTCTGTCTTCAATGGTATTATCAACATTTTATTCATTCATTAGCTTTATAAACCTATTATGAACATATTATTAGTTGATGCAGGTCATAGGGCTTTGGTATTCAATAGATTTGTTGGAATTAAAGAAGAAGTGTATGGAGAAGGAACCCATTTGCTCATTCCATTGTTAGAATGGCCTATCATCTACAATGTAAGAATTAAACCAAGAGATATCAATTCTCTCACTGGATCCAAAGGTAAAAAAAATTTTTATTGAAATTAATAAAACCTCCATTATCTTTTGATGGGAATTTCATATAGATGATAGAAATATATACCAATAATCTTGTTATTCTTATCTTATATTATTAAATAAGATGGCTATTTTGGCTTATTCCTTGGAATATGATAAAAATATTACTGCAGAAAGCAAAAATGATTAAAATAAATTTATAAAATTAAAATATTCATGTTTATTTGATGATTCCATCAAATAAACATGAATATAAAAATCTTAGAATATAGTGGAAAACATATAAAACACCATAATCATTTAAAATATGAGTAAGCATAAAGAAAAATAAATCCATGAAAATATCTATAGAACCTCAACTGATATTCATCTTTAAAATTAAAAGAAAACTCATTTTTTTTTTAAGATCTTCAAATGGTTAACCTCACACTCCGTGTCTTGTCCAAGCCAGACATCAAAGAGTTGGCAGGCTTGTACAGAAGATTGGGAATGGACTACGACGATAGAGTATTGCCATCCATCTGTAACGAAGTCTCCAAGAGTGTGGTAGCACAATTCAATGGTCATTTTTATTAAATTTTTATTTATTTATTATTTCCATTTTATTTTTTATTTTTTTTTATTATTTTTCATTTTTATTTTTTTTATTATTTTTAAAATATTTTATTTTTTAATCTATTTTTTATTTTGTTATTTTTTAATTTTTTTCATTCATTTTTTTTAATTTTTTATTTTTTATTCAATTTTTAAATTTTTTTTTATTTTTTAGCTTCCCAACTCCTTACCCAAAGAGAACACGTGAGTAACTTAATCAAGAGAAAATTGATCGAAAGAGCAAGAGATTTTCACATTGTATTGGACGACGTGGCTATTGTAAAAAAAAAACAAAAAATTATTTTTTAATTTTCTTAACTTTATCTAAATAAATTTTCATTTAATTTAAAACTTTCTTTTATTTCCCAAAAAATAGACCCATTTGAATTTTGGTACAGAATATACCAATGCTGTTGAAGCCAAACAAGTTGGTAAATAAAAATAATTTATTTATAAAAAAAGGAAATATTTTTTTATTTATTTTCTAAATCTATTTATTATTATAATTTTTTGGTTAAATTACAAATTTATTTTTTCTTCAAAAAAAAAAAAAAATAGCTCAACAAGAGGCAGAAAGAGCAAAATTTATTGTCGAAAAGGCAATCCAAGACAAAATGCAAAGTAAAACAATAAAAAATAAAAATATTTATTAAACCAAAATTAATCAATCAAAAATAAAATAAATAGTTATCATCAAAGCAGAAGGAGGTAAAAACATTTTAATTATTTATTTGTTAATTTTTTTCTTAATTTTTTATTTTATTTTAAGAATCTCAATCTGCCAAAATTATCAGTGATGTAATTAAAGATCAACCTGACTTTTTGGAATTAAGAAGAATTGAAGCAGCCAGACACATCTCCGAAGTTCTCTCCAAGTCCAACAATCTCATTTACTTGAATTCTGATAACTTGTTGTTTAATTTGATTGGCACCTCCACCAACACATCTCTCAATAATGAAAAAGTTTCTTATTTCGGAAAACTTTACACTCCTATTTATGAGGAGGACATTTAAAAAAATTTTTGAATAAGGATGGTATTAAAAGTTAATATTTTTATTTTAAAACTTTTGGATCTTTCAAAAACAAATCAAAAAGTGAAAGAATTTTCCAAAAAAAAGAATTATGAGTATTTTTAACCCTTGAAATTAAGTTATTTCTTTAAACTTCATCACCTCCCTTTTTGAAATAATAATTCTTTAATCCTAAAATTTTAATTAATTCTCTTTATGAGATCAATGGTATGTTCATAAATGAAATCCTTTGCTTCTTCATGTAAATCTGTTTTTTTAGTAGGTTCTCCGTGTTCTCCTCTCACATGAAAGCCTCCCTTCAAATCTTCGTTGAAAATAGGTTCACACATAAACTCAGCACAATCATGGATCGATTTTGCAAGCAATTTTTGGAGAACTCTTATTGGTCCTTTCAAATAAAATGGCATTTCACTTCCCCAATTTGTATCCACAAAACCTAATAAAAGGAATTAATTTGGATTTTATTTTAAAATCAAATAACTTATTTTATATCAAAATTTTTAAAGATTAAAAATCTTACCAGGATTACTGTGAACAAAGTTTATTTTTGGATTCAACTCACTGAATTTATCCAAACATACATCATTGTAGAAACCTGCTGAATTTGCTGCGTTTTTGAGGGAATAGTTGTTTTTGAGATCAGTATCTTTTTTGTAGTCAATATATGAAGAGTGAATACCTCCACTTAGAATAGATATCACAGTTGCTTTTTCAGACTTTTCCAGTAATGGAAGGAGTTGATTTGTGAAAGCCATTCTCGAATAATAATGAAGTGAAAGTTTGGTATCTATTCCTTCTATTGTTTCTTTTCTTCCTTCAGTAGATGCTTATGGAAGATAAAATTTGTTTAATTCAAAAAATAAAATCGTGAAATTTCCTTTTTTTTCAAGTTTTGGAAATATTTAATTTTTAACTCACCCAAACATTGTGTAAAGATAAGGATATCAAGTGAATTATACTTTTGAGAAAACTCTTGTGAAAATTCTTTCACATTTTTGATCAAGGATGCATCAAATTTCTGGAATTCATAATTTCCCTTTCCCACATTCTTCATTTCCTCAACCACTTGTTTCCCATTCTCTTCATTCCTTCCCAATATCAATACATTTGCATTTGCTTTTGCCAATCTAATCGCCATTCCTTTTCCTATTCCATTTGTGCCTCCCACAACTATTGCCTGTTTATTATTCAAATGAATATTGTCATATTTCTTCTTTAAATCTCCTTTTTTCATTTATTTTGGATGCTTAAAAATTTTTTTAATTTTTTTTTATTTTTTTTTAATTTTACTAGCATCTTTGGAATTGTATTTGATTGCAGCATATCCAATCACCAATGAAGCCACAGGTATTGCAAATAAATACTTTTTCATTTTTTTATTTTTATATTTTCGACAAAAAATAACATTTCCTTTGAGGAAGTTTTCGAATGATTAAAAAAATCATCCTCAAAAAGACAAAATTGAAATTCATAGTTGGACATTCATGTTTTTTGAAATGAAAATTGATCAAAGTTTTGAAATAATGAAAAATTTAGAAATTCTTTGTTTTATACAAATGATTCAAAAATTTGATCAGAAGAGAATCCGAATTTAAAATGTTTAGTGACTTCAAAAACATAAATATTACATATTAAATTTCTGAACATTTATTAATTTCAAAAAGTTTTAATTAATTCTCTTTATGAGATCAATTGTATGTTCATAAATGAAATCCTTTGCTTCTTCATGCAAATCTGTTTTTTTAGCAATCCCCGCATGTTCAGTTCTCAAATGAAGACCCCCCTTCAAATCCTCATTGAAAATGGGTTCACACATAAACTCGGCACAATCATGGATAGACTTGCCCAAAAACTTTTGAAGTACTCTAATTGGTATTTTCAAATAAGCAGGCATATCACTACCCCAATTAGAACTTACGAATCCTTTTTTAAAAAATTTGAAAGAATTAAAATTAAAGATCAAATAATTAAGAAAAATTTTAAACATCATTTACCAGGAGCACTATGAACAAAGTTTATTTTTGGATTCAACTCACTGAATTTATCCAAACAAACATCGTTATAAAAACATCCTGCATCGGCTGCTTTCTTTACAGTGTAATCCATTTTGAGTTCAGTATCTTTTCTATAGTCTTTGTAAGCAGGATGAATGCCGGCTGTAAGAATGGAAATGACTGTTGCTTTTTCGGAATTGTTCAATAAAGGAAGGAGTTGATTTGTGAAAGCCATCCTTGAATAATAATGAAGTGAAAGTTTGGTATCTATTCCTTCTATTGTTTCTTTTCTTCCGTTCATTGTTGCTTTAAAATTGAATAGAAAATTAAAAATTAAAAAAAATGATTTCAAATTGTGGAGTCTTCAATATTTCAAGAAATAAGAAAATATAAATTTTATATAAATTTTATCTCACCCAAACATTGTGTAAAGATAAGGATATCAAGAGAATCATGTTTCTTTGAGAAATTATAAGAAAATTCTTTCACATTTTTGATCAAGGATGCATCAAATTTCTGGAATTCATACTTCCCCTTTCCCACATTCTTCATCTCCTCGACCACTTTCCTCCCACTTTCCTCATCTCTTCCCAAAATCAATACATTCGCATTTGCCTTTGCCAATCTGATTGCCATTCCTTTTCCTATTCCATTTGTACCTCCCACAACCAATGCTTGTTTATTTTTCAATTGAAAATTCTGATATTTGTTCTTCAAATGTGCTAATTTCATTTTGTTTTTGAAAAAGTTTTGATTTTTTTTTTTATTTAATATTTTTTTTTACCTAATTTTGTTGATTCATTATATTTCCAATATCCTATCAATGATGATGCTATTAGAAACAATAAAAGCAAAATGTAGGTTGTCATTTTTTTTTTAATATATTTTTCTCTGCAAAATAATTTATAATTTTTGAGGATGTTTTCGAATGATTAGAAAAAATCATCCTCAAAGCAAATTAAATAATATTTAGTTAAAAAAAGTTTAATTAATTCTCTTAATGAGATCAATGGTATGTTCATAAATGAAATCCTTTGCTTCTTCATGTAAATCTGTTTTTTTGGTAGGTTCTCCGTGTTCATTTCTCACGTGAAAGCCTCCCTTCAAATCTTTGTTGAAAATAGGTTCACACATAAACTCAGCACAATCATGGATCGACTTTCCCAAAAATTTTTGAAGAAATCTAATAGGTACTTTCAAATATCCAGGCATATCACTGCCCCAATTAGAAGCCACAAAACCTAATAAAAGGAATTAATTTAATTCAATTTGGAATAGATTTTAAAAATTTTTTGAATCAAATTTTTTATGATGAGCATTCATATTTAAACATTACCAGGTGCACTGTGAACAAAGTTTATTTTTGGATTCAACTCACTGAATTTATCCAAACAAACATCATTGTAGAAACCTGCTGTATTTGCTGCGTTAATGAGAGAATAGTTGTTTTTGAGACAAGTATCTTTTTTGTAGTCTTTGTATGCAGGATGAACACCTCCACTTAGAATAGAAATTACCGTTGCTTTTTCAGAATTGTTCAATAAAAGAAGGAGTTGATTTGTGAAAGCCATTCTCGAATAATAATGAAGTGAAAGTTTGGTATCTATTCCTTCTATTGTTTCTTTTCTTCCTTCAGTAGATGCTTATGGAAGATAAAATTTGTTTAATTCAAAAAATAAAATCGTGAAATTTCCTTTTTTTTCAAGTTTTGGAAATATTTAATTTTTAACTCACCCAAACATTGTGTAAAGATAAGGATATCAAGTGAATTATACTTTTGAGAAAACTCTTGTGAAAATTCTTTCACATTTTTGATCAAGGATGCATCAAATTTCTGGAATTCATAATTTCCCTTTCCCACATTCTTCATTTCCTCAACCACTTGTTTCCCATTCTCTTCATTCCTTCCCAATATCAATACATTTGCATTTGCTTTCGCCAATCTAATCGCCATTCCTTTTCCTATTCCATTTGTACCTCCCACAACTATTGCCTGTTTATTGTTCAATTGAAAATTCTGATATTTGTTCTTCAAATGTGCTAATTTTAATTTCATTTTATTTTCAATAAAAGTTCAAGAGTGATTCTTTTTTCTTTTTTTTATTTATTTTACTTGCATCTTTGGAATTGTATTTGATTGCAGCATATCCAATCACCAATGAAGCCACAGGTATTGCAAATAAATACTTTTTCATTTTTTATTTTATATTAATTTGAGAACATCTTCAATTCATTTTAAATTAATTCCGATCTTTTCTTTTTGATTCCTAAGACATTTTTTTAAAAGAACTTTTCAACACATAATAAGCTCAATCACCAAACACTTCATTAGTATTTTAAAATAAGAATAATTTAACTTTTTAAAAAACACTTAATAATTTTTATTCTTTTTGAAACCCCAACAAAATATGAATTTCTCAAACAACTTTCCTGAAAACAGATAAATAAGTAAATAAAAATCTTTTTTTTGGAAGAATTTAAAAAATCTATTTCTTTAAAATAATTCCCTTCAAAAAATGAAATTCACTTCAAACAAGAAACAGATAAAATGTTTTTGAAATGATATTCCAAACTTCTTCGTTCGGAACTTTTTATGTTTAAAATTTATTGAAAATAAAAAAAAATTGAAGAAAAATGAACAATAAAAAAACAGTATTAAAATTGTATAGAGATATATTGAGATCTTCCAAAAAAATGCCATCTCCAGAAAGAATATCATGGGTCAAACATGTTGCAAGGAGGGATTTCAGAGAAGTAATATTCATGTGGCAACAATAAAATTTATAATTGAAAACTAATATTCTAGAAATAGTCCAAAAATCTCAAAGATCAAACAGAAATAGAATTCAAAATCAAATTGGCGGGTAATTCAAACCCAAATATAAAAAAAAAATTTTTTATATAGTAAATATTAATTGTTGGTTAAAAATAAGAAACTCAATTGGAAACCCTTTTAATTCAAGCAAGTAAAAAATAATATCGATCAGTCAATTAATTAAATTAATGTAATTAAACAATGAATAGATCATTTGACAAATTTATTCTATCCAAAACCAGAGATCAAAGAGATTAAAGAAGAAAAAGAAGAAACAACAAATTTTGAAGAATTTGAAAAGTGAAATGAAAAATGGAAAAAAAAAAAGATAAAATAAAAAATATTTATTAAATAATTTGTAAACAAAAAAAATAAAATAAAATTGTTTTGTGTTGTCTTGTTTGTTTTTTTTTTTTAAAAAACACCCATTCCAATGTTTTCTCTGAAAGTGAGCAAAACAAACTTTCCTTTTCTCTCATCAAAACCAAAAATAAAGAGACCCTTAGCATGAACAGTAGGAGAGCTGCCAAAAGCACCCTTAGTAGCACCCTCAACGAAACCAAAAGTCTTCTCAACAGTGAGGCCAGATTGTTTCTTTTTCTCCTCCTCCTCCTTCTCCTTCTTGAGCTTCTCCTCTCCTTCAAGTCTGAGCTTTTCTTTTTCAATTTCATCTTGTTGTTGTTGTTGTTCTTGTTGAGTACCTTCAATAGAAGCTTTCTTCTCCTTCTCTTCTTTCTCTTTCTCTAGCTTCTCTTTCTTTTCTCTCTCTTCTTTCTCTTTCTTCTTCTTTGCCTCCTTCTTCATTTGCTCGACAGTTTGACCAGTTCTGACATCGATGACACCAACAGCAGTACGAATGTAATCGACTTGAACGATGATGATCTTTTGTCCATACTCTGGATCATCCCTTGCATCTATGATTTCTGCAAAAGCAGGTTGTTGGATGATTTGAGGCTTGACACCTTCTGCCTTCATGAAAGTGTTGAGTTGACTTTGCGCGTTTTCGAGATAATCTCCGCTGAAATAAGTCTTGAGTTTGTCCATCTCAAAGTTGTACCACATGGCGATAAAGTTGGGAAAGAAGGTTTTGTAGACGGAATCAGAGAACTTCTCGAAAGTAAAGCCAGGATCGTGGAAGAAGATCATTTGGAACATCTTATCGAGATTACGCTTTTTCTCTTTGGAAGCCTTTCTCTTTTCTCTTTGTTGATCAATGACACGAAATGTGCTCGATGCTAATTGTAATAAAGGATTGTCACTGTTATCTGCTTTCTCCCTCAATTTTTTCATTCCAATTCCCAATTCATTCAAGTGAGTTTTCTCAGACAAGACACCAAAAAAAGTATCTTCGTCTTTTTTTTTGTTGAGGTTGTTATCATCAGAAATGACCACTTGTCCAGACATAGGATGATCAGAAGGAAGAGGAGCAATGTCGTCGCTATATCTCAAATCGTTGAAAATGAGATCCATGTCCAATCTCTTCATTCTAACTTCTTTAGGTGTATCGTTGGGGATGACATAAGGAGTCAAGATCTTCAAAAAGTCGATTCCCTCCAACTCTCTCTTCTTTCTCAATTGTTCCTCCTTTAACTTTTCAAGCTTGTCCTTCTCTTGCAATTCTTTTTCTTCTTGTATCTTCAAAATCTCAGATTCATCTTCTACTCCTGTCAATATTTTTAAGCGCATGATCTCTCTTTCTTTTTCCACTCTTTTGGTCAAGGATTCCTCGAGAGATTTCTTGACAACTCCATCCATAGAAGAAAAGAGAAAGCTTCCAAATGAATCGATGGAATAATCGTTGTTGATCTTGTCCATGATTTTCTCGAGAGATTCTCTCTTCAAAGCCTTCAAATCAGTCTGCCATTCTTCAGGAGACGAAGCAACAAGATTTTCAAATTCATAATCATTCAACTGATTGATCATGTGATGAGTTTGTCTCACTCTCTTTGTGAAATAGAACAATGGAGCAGAGTCGATGTATTGATTGAGCAAGCCAGGATCCATTTCTGCTTCTTCCAACAAACTCTCTTGGAGGGTTAATTGCTCGTTAAGAAAAGAGATGACAGATTGTTTCTCATAAGGCGTCAATTCGTCATCTCCAGTAGAAAGAGAGACGCTTTGAGATTGGTTGAGGTAGAGTCTCTTTCTTTGGTTGATGATCTCCAATTTAGATCCCAATGCATGTTTAGCAAAAACTTCACTTTCCGTGGTGCTCTTTGAGATCACGTTTTTTTGTTTCATTGGCAAGGTCTTTCTACCACTCAACCCCAAGATTTGTTGTTCAAAAGATCTGAGATTCTCAGTAGTTTCATCGATGATTTGAACAAGATCTTCCTCCTTTCTTATCTCCTCTTTGTGTTCCTGTTCGTGCAAGTCTCTTGAAAACTTTAGAATCTTTTTCATGTTGAAGAGGATTCCCATTTCTCTCTTGATCTCTTGGTATTTCAAGTAAGAATGCTCTACATTGGTGTCAACAGAAATAGAAGACATCTCTTGGTGCAAATTTTCAAACTTTTTTTCAACAAGCACTTGAGCAAGATCCAAGAATTCCTGGGAAAGGTTTTCTTCCTCTTTGTTCAACTTTTCTTCCAACAATGCAACTTTTTCTTTCTTCTTGTTTGCCTTCTCTAACATTTTGGTGACAGGCATCATCAAATCATCTTTTCTTTGCTCCATGTAATTTTCAAAGTAAGAATCATGAAGTTTGTGCCATCTGGTAGACCAAGGATCCTCAAAATTCAAGATAAAGTCTTTGTAATCAGGATGTGCATCAATTTTACTCCACTTTGCAGTAAACTTTTCATATCTCTTTGTGTACTGATCATCATCTATTTTAAGTTTAGGTTTGAAGATATTATCAGTTTCTCTCAACAATTGAAATTCTTCAGTAGACAAGGTTGGATACATCCTTTTGAAAATTTCCTCATCTTGCATCATGTCAGTGATAAGAGCCTTGAATTTAGAGTAATAAGGGTCTTCCCAGTCGATTGCAGGCCAACTGTTACCAATACGCAAAACGTGAAAGTTGAAAGGACGAATTCTAGAATGTTTAGGTTGGTGAAACTTTTCAGGCAACCCGAAAAACTTTGGAATGTAAGGAGGAAAGTAAGTTCTCTTATAAAACCCAGGATAATTGTAGCAATGCTTGAACGCTTCCTTTCTGAGCTGTTTGATATCTGTGGGCACTTTGTGTCCTTTTTCAATGCAATAATCCTTGTACCTCTTGATGAAGACTTCCATGATGTTCAATCTCTCCATCATATTAACATAGTCAGGATGGGTCATTCTGTACTCGTACAAGTAGTTGTCCAAATCGGTAGCATCTTTGATAGGAGGAGCTGGATTATGCAAACCACTGTACTTACTCTTAGTCAAAAGGTGACCCACCTTGATGATTGGTTTTAATCCTTCCCTGGTGAACTCTAATGCGTGTTGCTTTTTAAAAACAAATTAAAGTTGGATTCATAAAATAAGAAAAGTGAAAAGGATACCTGTCTTGCAAGTTGTTCTTCCTTTGAAACATAGACCAAGAGAGACATTTGAGCACTTCTTTGGTAATAAGTCCTTGACATAAGATGGTCCATGATTTCGGGGTATTGCAAAGGCAAAAGATAATCTTCGATATCAATCACATATTTTTCAGAAACATAAGTACCTTCAGCTTCTCTCACCTTTTTATCTTCCTCTTCTTCAATTTCTTTCGAATAACGGCGGTAAGTATTATTATCAATGGTGACGATAGGTCCAGTTTGTCTTTTGAATTCTACAAAACAATCTCTTACTTTTTGCATGTCTACTTTTGGGTACATCTCTTCAAATTTTTCGAAATTAGGTTGTCCATTATTGTATTCCATGTAGTATTCTACGTCATCAATTTTGAGTTTTTCTGTGTAATCTCCCAAGAAATCACGTTCCTCACCATTATCTTCAGTAGCATCAGAGATGGTGTATGAACTATTTTCGTCATTTATCACTTTTCTTGAAGAAGTGTTTAGAGTTTCAGTATCCGTTGCACCTTCTTGATTTAATTTTTCTTCTTGTTTCTGCTTTTCTTCTTGTTTACCTTGGTTCACCATATTTAAAATATCGTTCTGTTTCTCTTGCCTTTCTTTCATGGCCTTTTCTTCTTCAGTTGGCTCCTCCACCTTGACTACTTTCAAAAAAGAAGCGGGTCTGTAAAAAGCAGTATCATCTATCTCATCCAAAGATTCTACCCATTCAGTGAATTGCTCTCTCAATATTCTTGAATCCCTCACGATATTTTTGTGAAATTCCATATCAGTTTCAACATACCCAAAAGGATTATAAGGTCCCCAGTTGTGGCTAACATCACCATCCTCATAAAGGAAAACCTAAATATATATATTTAATTAATTATGTTTGAAAGAAATAGGCAAAAGAATTTGTTTGGGATATCAAATAATCAATCAATATCTTGTGGAATTAATTATTAAAAATTATTTTTACAGATTTTTCGTGCTTGGTCTCTTTGACTTCTTCAATTTTGAAATCATAAGTTTTTCCTTCATTACTCTCCTCAGCTAAGACATCAAGATCCATATAATCTTTCTCGCCCTTGTAATCAAAAGGATTATCCCTGAGATAGCCAAGATATCTGGTCTCACCAGAATAGACAATCAATCCAACCTCGTTATGCTCAGTCAAAAACATTCTCCTTTTGATATGCTCCCAATTTTTAAGAGTATTTCTGACAGAATCTTGATCCTTTCCTTCTTCCTTCATAACAAATTTTCTGAGCATCTTTTCTTCCATCCATAGGGCGAAATTCTCAATTTTATCTGCTACTCTCAAGTAGTAGAATAATAACAATGGTGCTCCTACAAGCTCAGTGGTTGGGATATATTGGGATTGTTTATATCTTCTCCTGAATACATCCGAATATTTATCAAGCACATCATCTTTCTGCATTTGCGCCAAATCATCTTCATAACTCTTGATTGGTTTTCTGATGAAATTTGCTGCTTCTTTGATTGATAGTCTCATTCTGAATGAATGAATTGAGAAGTTGTCCATAAAGAAAGTATAACCACTATATTTTCCAATGAACTTTGATATTTTGGTGGAATGTCTTGGTATCTCTTCTATCCATTCTCTTGCTTGATTTAATCTCTTAGGTATACTGTATCTATTCATAAATTTATCTCTGCTCTCTTTGAAATTATCAATCTTTTCTTTCAATTCTGGATCTTTATTCACATTTTCTTTCAATTGATATTTGAATGTATCCCAAAAAGCAAAGTTTCTATGAATGATATGATTTTTTACTAATGGAGAGTTTATCTTGTTAATATTCTCCTTTTTCTATTTAATTATGTAGATATATATTAAAAGGAGGATGATCAAAGGAATGAGACAAAAATTAAATATTTTTTGAGATATTTTGGAGAATATGAACTTACCAAATTATTATCCAATAATTTCTTATGAATATTAGCATTGTTTTTGAATATTTTTTGCATTTTTCAACAACAGTACAAGAATTGAATAATCTCTCCAAAACAATTTTTTTTTTTATTTTATTTCGCAGTTTTTTTATATATCATATAAAAAGATAGGAAGAATATAATCAAAGTAAGATAAGATGTGGAAATGATGGATAAGGGGAGTTGATATATTCATATGAAAGAAATATAAAGTTGAAAAATTTGGATTACTTTTTTAAAATTTTTTTTTTTTTTGTTTGTATATTCCCAAAATACAATGTGATTCTGTGTTGATATGTTTGATATATGTATATATTATTTGATTCTTCAAAATTCAGTATCATCCGTTCCAGAAAGATAAACATATTGTTCGTGTTCTTCTTCATCTTCCCTTCTGAAAAGCAAGCATAAAGCAAATACACAAGCAGCACCAATAATAGATACAAAAAGCAAAATACATACGAGTGCAAAGAAGAAATCTTTTTGTGCACCACACGCAAAGGTATGATAGAATCTGTTTTTATCTGCACAATTGGATCTTGCCAATGACCACAATATGATTTGGATCATTGATTCAAAAAAGATGATTATCAATATTATCAATACACATATCACCAATACTCTTAATTTTCTTCCTTTATATAATACCACCAACATTAAAATTCCAATCACTATGAAGAATATTCCACTAACAACTCCAATTCCAATTTGTGCGCCATCATTAGTATATCCTAATGAGACAAATGTCAATATGGAAAGGCACTAAAATTATTGTTTTTTTTTTGAAAAATGCGAAATAAATTTAATTTAAGAAATGGAAAATGAAAGAAATATATCATTGTTTTCTTTGTATATCTTCTTTTTATTATGATTATTTGAACATTTCATTGTAAATTTATATTTAAGAAGATTATTATTTTCCAAAACAAAGAAAATTTTGAGGTTTTTAAGAAAATTTTTTTATTTTTACAAAGAAGATGATTGCAACTATAATGATTGCAATTTCCCATACTCTATGCATCTTGGATTTCTGCATTTTTTCAAATTCTTTTTTTTTCAATTAGAATTTTTTTTAAATTTTTTTAAATATTTTATTATAAAGTATTAACTTTATACGTTATGAATTCACAAAATTTAAATTTAATTCAAGATCTTATGTCAAAAATCCAACCCCATCCATTTGAGCATAGATGATTTAATATTTATAAATTTAATTTTTTAAATTTCCTTATGTTTTCAAAAGAAATATATAAAAAAAATTGTTATCTTTGTTATTGAATTGTTTTCACAAACAGATTGTGAAGATCTTTTGAATATTCCAATCGATTTCAAGTTTTATAATGTTCTAAATGTTGATAATGGAATGGATTTGAAAAATTTCAATAAAAAATACTTTATCCAAAATGATGATAATTTCACATTAATCTTTACCATCATAAATATCAAGAATCATTCAATTTTTTTTTTATATTATTTTTGGGATTCAGAATCACTTTCTAATTCTTTTATTTTGAAAGATTGATTTTGATCTTACCAACTTTTTGTTGTATTTTGAAAATAGTGAAAAAAAAAACTTTTTTGTTGTCCTCACATAAAAATATTTACACTAACAAAAATTTATATATAAAAAAAAAATAGTTCAAAAAAGAGGTACATTTAAAGCAAAATATTAACATAAAATTCAAAAAAATTGAGGAATATAACATTAATAAAGAATAAACAGAAAAATATCTAAAAATATACAAATTATTAATGTAAAATATCTAAATATCTCAAAAATATGTAGTAAATGGATAGTATTATTGGATTTGTTGGAAAAGATTATGTATTAATAGCAGCAGATACCATGCAAACAAGATCTATAGTGGTGATGAAAAATAATTTGGATAAAGTATTGGTATTGGATGAATACAAGTTGTTATCATGTGTAGATTTGTCAGCAGGAGATAGAGATCATTTCAGCGATTATATACAAAGGAATTTGCATTTCTACGAATTGAAAAACGACAAGAAATTATCAACCAATGCAACAGCAAACTACACAAGAAGAGAATTGGCAAATGCACTGAGAAGCAGAAATCCATATAATGTCAATATTTTATTGGGAGGAGTAGATAAAGGTATCCCATCCTTGTATTACATTGATTATCTCGCATCATCTAACAAACTTAATTTCGGAGCACATGGCTACTGTTCTTACTTTGTATTGTCGATCTTTGATAAATATTGGAAGAGCGATATGTCCTTGGAGGAGGGAAAGCAATTGCTCAAGAGAATCATCGAGGAGATCCACAAACGCTTCTCCTTCAATCAGGCTAATTTCACTGTCAAAATTGTTGATAAGGATGGTGCCAGAGAAATTAAACTCTGAAGAAAACAAAAAAAAAAAATTTGATTTTAAATTAAATAGGATTCAAATACAATATCATATCTTTTATTTTATTTTCTCAAATTGATCGAAAAAAATTGATAATTCCATTTACGTTAAATTTTTTCCAATTTTTTAATAGTTTTTAAAAATGGTTCGAGTATCTTTTTCAATCATCCTTGATACCCAAGCGTTTTTTATAAACTGCCATGTTGCTATAAAGATTTCTTTTGTCTGCTGCGGGGGAAACAACATCTTGTAGACGGCAATATTCGAGACCTTCTTCGAATTTGTTTAAATGAAAACTACAAATCTTTAAAGGTTGATAGAAAAAATAAAACTATGAAAAATGGAAAATAAAAGAAAATTACACATAATTCTGACAAAGGCCCTTCAGCAACATCGTAATTCCCAATCATGTAATAATTTTCAATTTTGGGGTTCTCATCCATTATTTTTTTAGCATAAAAATAACATTTTTCAAATTTTTTGTGGTTTCTCATATATAAACTGAGGTGATACAAAGGTTCTAAATGCTTTGAAGGCAATCTATACGCACTCAAATACATATTTTCCACCGCTTCTGCAGAATAATTCATGCTGCCCATTATTCTTCCTGAGAACAATCTTTTTTTATACAATAAACTCTCATCCAAGTTTGTTTCATCTAAGATAAACCATTGATAAAATTTTTTTAATTTTTAAATATTTTTTACCGATTTTTTGAAATAAACTGAGTGCTTCTTTTTGTTTGTTGAGATTATGGTGATAGAATTTTCCAAGATAAAAACGATTGACATCTCTTTGGTTGGAACCAAATTCATGATTTTCTTTTTGGAGAAGATGGATTACTCTCTTGACATCATTAAGGAGTATTTTCCCATTTTTCAACAATTTGTTTTTATATTTTTTTGTTTTAGAAACGATCTTGTTGTTCACCCTTTTAAAAAGATGATAAGAAAACTAATTAGAAAATTTATTAGAAAATGAATCAGATTACCATTTCCAATCCTTGTAGTTGGGAATTAGAGTTACGTAATCGTCAAGTTTTTCTTTAAAAATAATTTCTTCAATAAAATAAGATTGTGGGAATGAATAGTAATTGTTGGTGTTGAGGTTTCCCCACTCAAAACCCTTTTCATACTTAAACTCATGATTACTATGAAGTAACAGTGTGAACACATTTTCTTCGATAGGATAGAAAGCTTTCATTTCATTTAAACACAAGTTTCTTACTTCATTTGTATCAGTAGAATTGATCACTTTGATATGAAATTTTTTATAATTTATTATTGCCCATCTGGTTGCTATTTTTGCACTACTCCGATAAATGATGAAATGAATTTTTAAAAATTTATTTGAATAAAATTGAACAAAATTGATCTCAAAATGAAATAATATTTTTTTTAAGAGTATAATCAAAAAGACATTTAAAAAAATATTAAGAGAAGATGGTATTTTTTCTTTATACCTGTAATCACTTGATCCCATATCACATATTACTGCTTCATCAACATAATCAACCACACTATTTAATGTTCTCCACAGATATTCAGAATCATTTTTTGTGACCATATTGAGAACAATTTTGTATTTATTTGTATTTGGAGATGAATCCATAATTAAGATGTAAAACAAAACAAAAAATATGCAAAATATTGTTAGAATCTTTTTGTTCTTTTGATATATCCTTTTAATGAACATTTTTTTTTTTTTTTGAAAGAATGATTTAATCCAGAGTGAGCATTCACAACTCCCATTTTTAATAACACAAGATCATCATTTGATGTTTTGAGGATCATTTGAACATCTTTTTTCACTTTTTTTTCGGACAAGCTTCCATTTCTTTAAAATCAAATTTTTCCTTCATTTTTTCAAGCCAAGTTGTTAGCCTCAAATTTTTTGAGTGTTTTTTTGTTCAAAAGATATTATTTTATGAGCACAAATATGATGCCTTTAAAATATTCATTTTTCATCAAAATTAAAATCAGGGATTCATTTTTGACTATCAAATCGCAAAAGATCTCTTTTAAAAATACAATCAAATAAATATCATTAGGCCCTTTTCAAAAAAAATAAAAAAAATTAGTTTCAAACAACAATGAATATAGAAAATCTTAAAAAATTTGGTAATATATACTCTCATTTCTCCTTTTATAAAATATAGCTCCAAATCAGTACCAATATAGAAAAAATTCTCAAATATTTATCAATTTTTTTTTTTATTGTGCGAATGAAGATCCATTTAGTGATCAACAAACACAATCCATAACCAATAAGACAGAAGATAAAATACATATAAGAGTACAACAACGTAATGGTAGAAAAAATATCACAACCGTGCAAGGATTGGCTTCTGATTTGAATCTCAAGAAGATCTTGCGTTATTGGAGAAAGGAATTCAATTGCAACGGTACCATCATCAAAGATCCAGAAAGTGGTAAAGTTATCCAGATGTCTGGTGACCAAAGAAAGAATGTCAACAATTTTTTGATTGAAGAAAAGATATGTGATAGAGAACAAATCAAATCACATGGTTTTTAAAAAGAAGGAAGATAAAATTAAATTATTTTGTTCAAATACATCAAAATATATATTTTATAATCAATTATCAAATATAATTCAACATTCATCCTTTATCCTTTTAAAATTTCATGGGGGATATATTATATATTAATTCATTTCAAAAAAAAAATATTGAATGTTCTTATGTACATCTATTTACTTGTATCATCTTGTTAATAAAATAGTCCTCACCGAAAATTTTTTCTCACAATTAAATTTTTAACATAAAATATAAAAAAATTAAAAAAAAATTTGAATCAAAACAAGATGATGAAAAACTCTTTTCTTTCATTCAAAAAGATAAAAATAAATAAATCCATTTTGTTGAACAAGAAATTGTTCAACAGTATCAGATCATACAGCTATCTTCTCATCTCTAATAAAAGAATAAATCAACAAAAATTGAAATCAAAGGGGATGAATGATATAAAGAGGAGTTATAGCATTGAATCAGAACTAAATAATGAAAATAATAATAATGTTATGAAAGAGATGAAAATTAAAGAAATTTCTTTGGAAACTGACAAAGAGGAGATTTTAATAGAAAAAAGAAAAATAGAGATCAACTTCAAGAAGATAGGAGATTTGGCAATGATCAAAAAAGATTTAACAATCACAAAAGATGAGGTAGAAGAAAAACTTTCTATTTTCGGATACACCGATCTCTACTTTGCGAAATCGATCGAAGGAGCCACTGATCTCATTAACGCCTCCACTAACTTGGTTTCTGGAGCTTTGGGACTGGGAACAAATATTATATCTAGGTCCATTGAGACTGTAAACAATGAAGTAGTTGAAAAAAGGTAAAAAAAAAATTAAATTTTAAAAGTTTTTGTTTTTTTTAATTTTTTTTTTAATTTTGTTTTTCTTTACTTTTTTATTTTTATTTTCATTTTTGATTTGTTTTTTTTTTCCCTTATTTTTATTTTTATTTTTTTATTTTGTTCTATTAAAAGGTTTTAGTTTTAAATTTTTTTCATTTTCACTTAAATTTAAATTTTTACTATTTTAAAATTTTTTGTTTACCTTTTTATTTTTTTTATTAATTTATAATTTTTTTATTTATGTTTTTTCCCTTATCATTAAGAATGCCCAGTGTTTTAAATATTCCAGTGCATGATTCGTTGAAAGATACTACAAAGGAAGTGCGAAACTTGACAGAAAAGGCGAATAGTTCATTTGGTGTTGTTAACCAAATAGGAGGAGAGTAAAAAATTTAAATTTTAAATAAAAAATTTTTAAAAACAAAAAAAATAAACAGGTTAGGAAAGTTGATAGGAAACACTTCTTCGTTAATGTTGGATGTAAAAAAAAATTAAATTTCGAAATTTTAAATAAATTTATTTTTTATTTAAAAGAAAGTGGTTAAACCAGATCCTGTTCCCAAAAATAGTTCAAAGACATTCAGTGCTCTTAAAAATTTTAGTAGCACTATTTCTAGCAATACCATCAGGTTGTTGGGCGATATTGACAACAGTGCTACTGAGATTACCAACGAAATTGAGAAATTGGGTGTAAATACAACAAAAAAACTTTTGGGAGAAGAAATGGGTGAAATTTCAAAAGATTTTTTTCACTCTACCAGAGTAAAATAATTTTATTTAGTAATTTTTTAATTTTTTTCATCTTTTTCGAATTTTTTTTTCTTGAATAGAATGTTTTGGATGGAGTTAAAACTGTGAAAGGTTTTAATTCTCACAGAGTTGTCAAAGATGGTCTCATTTCAACCGCAAAAGGAGCTTCTAAAGAATTTGTAAAAACGAGAAAAGATAAAACCATCGAGGTTAGCGGAAATATTGTAGAAAAAATTTGAAAAAAAATAAAAATAAAAAATTGTTCATACAAGATAACTTTATTTTTTTTTTTCCAACAAGAATTTTTTTTTTTAAAATAAAGAAGTTAATTTTCTTGCAATAAATACAAAAAAATCTCCCACAGAGTTTTTTATTCTTTGCAAAAGATTGTATCTTCTCGTTACTATCACCAACAAAATCAAGAAAAGAACCAAACTGATGCCCTTCCATCTGTTCTCGTCTTTCATGAAGGTAGGGTTTTCAAAGAGGGAAGGAGGGTATTCTCTTTGGTTGGAAATGAGCTTCCACAAATGTGGTTTTTTGTTTTTAAGTTTTTCTAAGCTATTGACAGCAGAAGAATAACCAATGTTAAAAAGTTCTACAAAAAAATAAAATCATATTAAAAAAAATAATTAAATTGAAAATAATTAAATTGATAAAAAATAAAATAAAAAATAAAATTAAAAATAAAAAAAATAAAAATAAAAATAAAAAATTAAATTAAAATTAAAAAAAAATTTAAATAAATTATATTAAAATATTAAATATATTTTTTTTTTTTTACGTTGTTGTTTGAAAGGATGAAAGTCCAAGTTGCCAAAGTTACCAGTGTCAGGACAAATGTTGATGTCCACCATGTTCTTTCTCTTGTCTCTTTTCTGTGCCTCTGTAAGAAAAGTGAGTTGGAAAAAAAAGTTGTAAAGGGTGATGTATTCCACATCCTTTCTCGCTACCTATTAAAAAAAAAGGATTAAAAAATTAATTAAAAAAAAAATTAAAAATAATTAAAAAAAATTAAAAAAAAAATTAATGAAAAATAAATAAAGATATTTAAAAATAAAAAATATTAACTTTGTCAATCAGAATTTTGAACCCACTAATTTCATCTGTGTAGTTCATTTTATCAAAAGTGAATTTAGATCCTACATCAACACTAAAAGAGAAAATAATATTTTAATAAATTTCATTTTTTAAATGATATATTTTATTTTTTATTTTTTATTTTTTATATTTTTTATTTTTATTTTTATTTTTTTATTTTATTCTATTTTTTTATTACACATTTTATTTTTTATTTTTGCATATTTTTTATTATTATTTTTACTTATTTTTTATTTTTATTATTTTTTATTATTTATTTTTTATTATTTATTTTTTATATTACACCTTTTATTTTTTATTTTATATTGCATATTTTTTATTTTTTATTTTTGCATATTTTTTATTATTATTTTTACTTATTTTTTATTTTATATTTTTTATTTTTTATTTTTATTTTTACTTATTTTTTATTTTTTATGTTTTTTTTTTATTATTATTTTTTTGTTCATTTTTTGTTTATTATTTTATTTTTTTTATTCCACTTTTTTTTATTTTTTTTTACCCAATCAAAATATTGGCACCCATATTGTGCATGACATCAGTGGGAACATTATTGATGAAAGAACCATCCACCAACAAACCGTATTTAGTGACGACAGGAGGTACAATGAGGGGTACGGAGGAACTTGCTCTGTTCGCAAACCAAAGGTCTCCTGACTCGTGAACCGTTTGCTTGAAGTTTGTGAGATTGGTTGACACTGAGAAAAATGGTAGCCACAAATCTTTTTTTTTCAAAACAAATAATTTTTTTAAATTTTTATTTCATAAATTTTTGATTTTTAAAATATTTTAATATTTTTCAATTTTTTGATTTTTTTGAATTTTTTTTTGATTTTTGATTTTTTTGATTTTTTTAAATTTTTTTGATTTAAAATTTGTTTCATATAATTTTTTTCAACATTTTTGAATATTTTTATTTTTATTTCGAAGATATTTTATTATTTTCATTTTTTTATTTTTATTTTCTTTTTTCATTTTATTTTCATTTTATTTTTGATTTTTAATCATTATTTTTATTTTTTTCATTATTTTTTTGGTTATCACCTTCTATTTGTTTGTCTTCGAAGATGGAGAGGTTTCTTCTTGAAAACTTTTCCGCTCAAGATGCTGAGAAAAAGGAAAAGTGATATCCCAGCACATCAAAAAGCGGTTTTGTAATACAATCTGCTTATTATCTCTGTCATTTTCTTTAATGATAAATCCATTGCTAAAAAAATTGTTGATTCAGTATTTATTTGTTTGTTTTTGTTTTTTTTTATTTTTTTATTTTTTTATTTTTTTATTTTTATTATTATTTTTTTTTTATTTTTATTTTTATTTTTACCTAAAAAAGAACCAATTTGTCCTTTATTGAAGATCCACCAATATAATCGATTTTGTTTCATACATGCTTTAATCATACCACTTTTTTATTAAAAAAATCAATTTTAATGAAAAAAAAATAAATAAATACAAAAATATTTTTACAATGAGCAACCCTAAAATTTTAAGAAAAAATTATTTTTATTTTATTTTTGATTTATTTTTTTTTTTTTTTTTTTCTTATTTTTATTTTTTTATTTTATTTGATTTTTTTTTTTGTTACTCCTTTGCAAACCACCTCCCAAAACAAGACCAACAGAACATCCTCCAATAATTCTACAAAATGACACAATAAAATTTCGTTGTAAAAAAAAAAAATAAAAAGAATATTTTTTACCTTGCCAATCTTTGGTAATCTTTTGTTCTTCTCAATTCTAAAACAAAAATGAAAAAATAAAAATAAAAATAAAAATAAAAATAAAATTAAATAATCCAAATTACTTGAATATTAAAAATTGAAATAAATGTTAATCTAAAGATTTAAAAATTTTAAAAAATAAAAATAATAGTAAAAATAAACTATTTTAGATAATTCAAAACTATTAATTGAAATTACTTGAAAATTGGAAGGAAAACATATTTATCCATCAAATATAAATAATTGAAATTACTTTTAAATTAAAAATACCAAAAATAATAAAAATAAAAGTAAAATAATGAACAAAAATTTAAAGTCAAAAAAATAATTAAATAAAAATGAATTTTAAAAATGTAAAAATCAAGTATTTAAAACTGCATTAAAAAAATAAATAAAGTATTTAACATTGCATTAAAAAAATTTTTTTTAAATTTTTTTTTTTTTTACTTATGTGATGGTGATTAGCAGTGTTTATTTTTCTGTTTTCCATCCAAGAAGAAGTGCCAGTGATGGTGTTCTTGCTGTGGATGAGAACGAGATGTTTGCTGGCGAGGTACTTCTGGGTGTAGATCTCCAGCTCTTTCTCCAATGTGAGTTTGGGATCTTTGTCAAACTCTGCCACGATGAAAATCGAATCTACTTGTTTCAAAATCCATTTAGTCCAAACACTTGCTGGATCTTTTTGAAAAATAAATTAAAAATTAAAAATTAATTTAAAAATAAAAAAATAGATATTAAAATAAAAAATAAAAAAATTTGAAAAAAAATAAAAAATAATAAGAATAAAAAAAATAAATCCAAAAATTAATTTAATTAAAATAAGAATTAAAAAAAATAGTTTGGAAATAAAATTTATTTTAAAACAAATTTAAATAAATCAATAAATTTAAAATAAAATTTGGAATAAATTGATAAATGTATAATTTTTTTTTTTTTTACTTGGGTCTGCAATGCAAACAACAAAGTCATAGTTTTCTTCTTGGGAGTGGATGTAATACCAAATTTTTCTGGTTCCAATCAAGTCTTCTGTTTTAGTGACTTTTGGAAATCTGTCCTCCTAAAAAAATAATAAAAAATGAAAAAAAATCAAAAAATAAAAATTTAAAATAAATAATTGAAAAATAAATTATATTTAAAAAATAAATTATATTTAAAAATTAAAATAATATTTAAAAAATAAAATTATTCAAAAAAATAAAAATTATTCAAAAAATTAAAATTAAAATTAAATACAATGGTTTTAGATCTGATGACTCGAGTGGAACCAATTTGACCTAATTCATCAACCAACCTGTTAGAAAATTCACGAATGAGATCGTCTCCGAGGAGAGGGTCATGGTGAGCAGGCATGATGCAAATCATCTTCATTTTGTTGTTTTTCTTGTGGATTCCCTTCTCGTTCTCCCTTTCTCTGTTTTGGATGGTTTTGACGATGTCATAGATCACGTCTGGTCTGTTTGAGATCGCATTGTCAAATCCTTCATTGGAGAAAACCACAAGTTCGCAATCTCTGACTACTCTAGCAAGATTGCTGTGTGGTCTATCTGTCAACATACCTAAAAAAAGAGAATTGTCAGGTTTTGTTTTTATTATTGTATTTTAATGTTTTTTTTTTAAATTTAAATTTTCAATTATTTTCATTTTTCTAATTTTAATTTATTGTTGGTTTATTCTGCTTGTTTAATTTAATATTTTGAATAATCATTTTAATTCATTTTTTTTCTAATAAATTATTTTAATTAAAAATTAATTTATATTTTATATTTGGTTTCAAAAAATTTCTTTAATCAATCTCAATAACAAAGTTGTATTATTATTTGAAAAAAAGTAGCAAATTTCATTATAACAAGATTTTAAAGTTAAATTTTTAAAAACTTTTTTTTTTTAAAATTTTTTTTACTTATTTCTCCTATGATCTCTCCAGATTTAGAAATATCAGTCATTGAAATAAGCTGGTTTTCGAGATCGGTAGAATAATACTCCAAACGAATTCTCCCATTCACCAAAAGGAAGAGGGAAGTGCTCTTCTCGCCAGGACGAAACAAAACCTCTCCATGTCTGACCACCTTGTACTCGTAAGCAATATCAATGGAATTCAAAATCTTCATTCCCTCAAACAAAATGGGTTTAACCAAATTGATGAGAACAGAATGTTTAGCGGAGAGTTTTTTTAAAGAGATCTTTGAAATTTGGACCAATTCACAAGCAGTCTTCGTTATCAAGTCTGTTGTTCTGTCTTGTGTAGTCAACACATCCATTTCACCTAATATTTTCACTCCTTCAACGAAAGATCTTCCATTAGAGTTTTCCTCACTGAGTTCTCCTTTTAACAAGAGCCACAAGTGTTTGGATTCATCCCCTCTTCTGAAAATGTATTCTCCTGCATCCACTTTGACCTTTTTGAAGTATTTGAGATCTCCTTCTTCTATTTCTGGCCCAAACACTTTTTTGAGGATTTCTATGAGATCTTTCTTGACGTGGTATCTCTCCTTTTCTTTTTCTCTTTCCGACCCCTTCTCTGTTTCTTTGCTAATGAGAAAAGGAGCTGCCTTCATAAACTTTTCAATTCTGTTTACTGAAAAAAAAAATAATTTTTTTTTAAAAATCAATTAAAATATTGTTTTGTAAAATAGATTTGATTTTATTTTGTTTATTTTTTTTTAAACAAAATAAAACATTCGTTTTTATTTTTTATCTTTTTTATTAAACAATTAATTTTTTTTTTGTTTACCTTGTGTCAAAGTAGTAGAAGTCAAGTTCCACAAAAGATCAGGTTCTTTTTTCAAAAGCTCCGAGAAGCAGTCAAGAGGAATCTTTACCATAGTAGTATTATCAGATATTTTCATTGACAACAAAGCTTTGTTGGTTCCCAATATCATCTCAGAGATCCCATAAGTTTGCCCAGAAAACAATTGGATGACACATTGAATTTTTTTGTCTTTTGTTTCTCTGTACAGTTGTGCTTTTCCATGATATACAATCCATATGTCTGTTATCACTTGTTCTTGTTGGAAAACTATTTCTCCCCTTTTGTATTTCACGTAGGAGATTTTCTTTCTTGTTTCCAAATATGAATTTCTCGAATTTTCATCATTATTCGTTCCAAAGATTCTGCTCATCAGAAAATCTTTGTTCTATGATTTTTTTGATTCAAATGAAATAAAACAAAATTTAGATTTATTTCATTTAAACTTATATACTGGATTGATTATATAACATATTTCGATGGTGTTTGAAAAATTTAATATATTAACGTTATTTTTTATTACCTGATAATCTCTCAATGTTTTTAGTATGATCATGAATTTCTGTTTATCTATTCTGTTTTCATCTCCGCCTTTGTTATTAATTGAATTGCAACAAGTATCAAAATAAAAGGTTTTTTTGGATTAAGGCGAAATAAAAAAAAATAAATTAATTTGGAAACATTATGGGTACCTAATGATTCGATGTGAAAATTTATGAATGCTTCAAATTCTCCAGGTTCCCATTCATCTTCAGAGGATCCTTCCAATTTCTGGATATATTTGATCATCTCTTCTTTGAGGATATAATCGTTTCCATTCTTCTCCAATTTGTCATAGAAATCCTCATATTCTTTGTATTCGATCTCTGATAGACTCCCTACCGAATCTGTCCTTTTCAAGCTCAAAAATTGAGAAGATGATATCTTTTTGAGCCTTGATTGTAAGTCATCTTGTTTTTCTTCATCGTACCACATTTACTATTTTTGCTAACAAAAATATCCTTTTTTTTTTTTATTTTCAGAAAATATATTTTTGGTGAAAAAACAAACTTAATAAATATTCAATCTGTTTGTTTCATTTCCATGTTCCAAAACAAAGAAGTTTTAACAATTCAATAAAATATCCTTTTTTTAATAGTAATGATTTTACTAATCAAAATAATCTCTCTTCTGATTCAAAGATGAATTTATTCTTTTCTTTTGAAAAGTTTGGGTAGAAGTTTTACAAAAGTTAAACATTTTGATTTTTGCCTGACAAAACTAAATCAATCTAAAACTTCAATTTTTTTGTTCTTGATTTCGTTTGTTTATTTTTGACTTGATTTCCGAGATTATTAAAAAATTGTGGGATTTGTCATTTCCCAAAAGTAAATTTAAAATAAAAAAATAAAAAAAAATGTTCAATTTTCTTTATCAGTTATTCGGTCATTATTATCCTATATTGAGAGAAAGATTTGATGAAAAGACTATATTCATATTGGGAAGTATATTGGTGTATTTTGTTTTCTTCATTCTCTACAATGTGTAAAAATATTTTAATTTTAGCTGAAATTAAAATTTTATTTTGCATATTTCCTTTCAAATTTTCTCATCTAAAGGTATTTCTTCATCTTGTACAACATACCATACATAGTAGATAAATATAAAATTCAAAAGGGGAAATGGCCAGATGAGAAATTGATCAAGAAGACCCTAATCACAGAGGTGATAACCTTCATAGTGGGACAACCATTGCTATATCATCTCATCTATAAATATTACAACGTATATTCCAATTCAACAGAAGTATTTCCTTCATTCATAGAATCAGTATACTATCTCTTCATATGGTACCCCTATCTCTTCTTTCAATAAATTCATTTTTGCTTTTTTTAAAATAGGTTCGCTCTGCTCGAAACTTGGTTTTATTTCACTCACAGACTTCTTCATAATGAAAGGATATACAAGTACATACATAAGATCCATCACCAATATTATGTCACAGTGGGTAAAATAAAAAGTTTTCTTTTTGTTTATTAGATTTAAATAAAAAAATAAAAAATAAAATAATTTTTTTAAAGGGTCAGAACAAAAATTTTTTTTTTTTGAATTAAAAAATTTGATTCATTTTTCACAGAATTTCGGCAGAGTAATTCTAGTTTAAAAAAAAAATTTTTTTTTTTTATTTTTCCTTTTTTAAAATTATAAACAAAGGCATGCTCATTTTGTAGAGGAAGTAGGAGTGAATTTGGTTTCAACAATGTAAGTTTATTTTTTTTTTTTGTTGTTTTAATTTTTGGTTTATTTTTTATAAAGGTTAGGACCTGTTTTGTTTCCCAACCATCTTATGTTAGTTTGGATTTATTTAGCAATAAGATATGTTGAAACAGTAGAAGGTAAAATAAAAAAATAAAAATTTTATCTACTAATTAAATCATTTTAATTAAACAGCTCATTCTGGTTTACAATTACCTTGGAGTATTTTTGGACTTATGGGTTATTTTCATGGAGGTGCAAGGAGACATGGTAAAATAAAAATTTTACTCAAAAAACAAAAAAAAATTAATTTAATCAAATAAAAAAAAAAATTAATTTAATCAAATAAAAAAAAAGATTATCACCACAGTCATCCTAGTCAAGGGTAAATATTTTTATATTATTTAGTCAATAATTTTGAAATAAAAAATTTTGAAAGAAATTATGGAGCATTTTTCTTTTGGGATTGGGTAAAAAAAAATATTTTTTTTTACTATTTAAACAAACTCACCAAAATTTACAAAAAATTTTTAATCAATAAAAAACAAAGTTATTGGGTACAGACAAGCCTTATCAAAAACACTTGTTAGAAATAAATGAGAAAAAAACCAAATAAATGATTTAAATTAATATTTTAATTCAATATTTTTTTTTTATCATAATAATCTGAAGATTATGTTAATCAAAAGTCTCCTTGGAACTCCACTAAAAAAATTTCCCTTTCTCCTTCTCATGAGAAGCAATAAAAACTTGACATCATAGATTTTTTTGTTGTAAACAGTCCTTTCAAAAAATTTTGTCCTGAGATCATGAGGTTTTTCTCTGTACAAATTATATTCAAAAAATCTTAAAGAAGAATTAGAACCTAATGCACTCAAAATGGTGTCTATTCCTTTATAAGTTAAATGGTTAGTTTGTAAATTGAGATAGTGTAAGGAATAATTCTTTTTTAAATATTTCGCAAAGAGTTCCCCTGCAGTGACATCCAGTCTGCAATCTGCAAAGCTCAGTTTTGTTATGTTTTCGTTTTTGGAAATGGTTTTCAGAAAAATTTTAAGTTTTTCATTTCCAATGAAATTTCCATCATAATGAAAAGCGGAAATAGTATTATTTTTCGTGAACATTTCTATTAATGAATTTACTACATATTCTCCTATCAATAAATTTTAGATTAAACAGTAAAAAAAAAAATTTTTATATAATTTTATTTTATTTTAATTTATACCAAAATTGTTGCTTAAATCGAGGTGGGTAACACTTTTATTAATTTGAAGGGAACCCAAGAGATTATTTGCACCTTCATAACTTAACAAACAATCTTCCAAACAAAGTTTCTTTATTGAACTCGTTTGTCTAAGTAAAGAAGAGAGTTCTTCTAGATTGTCTTTTTCCAAAGTGTTAGACCCAAAACACAAAGATTCGAGAGTAGTATTGTTCTTGATATAAGAAAGAAAATTCAAACTTTCAATCTCGTTTTTAGAAAGATCAATTTCTTTCAAAACGTTATTTTTTTCAATGGAAGCAAACAAATGGTCAGCTCCTTCCTTTGTTATCAAATTAAATCTCAAATCTAAAGATTCTAAAGATTTATTCTTCTCAATGTATAATGCTATTTGCTTAGATGAATTATCATCAAGCTCATTTTCATAAAGATGCAAATGTTTCAGTGTTTTTATTTCTATCAATGATTCTGCGAATTTTTTGATTCCTTTGTTGAGATAAATATTGTTGGATAGAACCAATTTTGTCAGCTTGAAATTAAGATTTAGATATTTGGAGATCAATCCTATTTTATCTCCACTATCTTCCAAATATAGCTCGTAATTATCCTTTATCTATTTTTAATTTGAAAAAAGTTAAATTCAATTAGAGATTCTTTGATTCAATACCTCATTCATGAGAAACAAATCATCTGATTAATAAGGTATTTTTATTCAATGGATATTATTCTATAAATTACCTTCTTCTTGATCTTTCATTTTTTTTTATTTTAAATTTTTAATCAGTGAGAATCTCCAAAAAATGTAATGAAGTCAAATAAATACTTTAATTCCCAATTAAAACCCAAGTTTAATTTACAAAAGTATTCCGATGTAATATTTTTTCTTTTTTTCTTTCTCTTTTATTTCAAAACTAAAAATGTTTTTTGAATTAAGTCTTCCAATAATAGAACACATTTTAAATATTTAAAGGATCTCTTCAATTAAATTAATCTTTAATATTAATTAAAAACTTAAGTTGGTTTTTAAATTCGCAAAAGAATTTTATGTTAAGAAAATTATAAAAAAAAAATGAAAAAAGGAATCCAAACAAAACTTAAAAAAATCAATAATTTAGTTTTTAAAAGAAATTGTACAACAGAAAAACAACAGAAAGGATTTCTTACCAAATTCAATACGTTTTTATCTTCTTCTCTTGTGATTATTGGAGCTCCATTATGTTATCTCACTTATCAAAGTATGAGCGAAAAAATCATTAGTTTGGAAAAAAAATTGAATGAAAACCTTATCAGTATCATCAGTGAGAAAGAGGACTCAATGGATAGTGATAGTAACTACAAATTATTTCTTAAAGAGATGGAACAAAATGAAAGATTGTACAAAGGAAAGTTTGATACATTTGAAAATATAAATAAAAAAACATTAAACCTATTCTCTTCATTTAACGAAAGATTGACGAAAATCGAGAATAAAGAGAAAAAGAGAAAAAAAGCATTAAATAACAATTCAAACAATGTTTTAAATAGGAACTCAAATTCTTCTTCTGCAGATCCTTATTTTGTGAATCTAAACCCAAATTTGGCTCCTGCTCAAAGTCCTGAAAATAATTTTAAACAAGCAAATACATTTTCAAATTCTCCTTCTGCAAATTAATTTTAAAAGGTCTAATAGGAATTGAATTAAAATTTTTTTAATAAAATTAATGATTAAGTAAAAATTAAAACTACAACTAAAGATCATTTTTATTGAGAATTAAAAAATGTTTTACTCAAAACTAGGAATATTTATGAATATTTGAAGCTACTTATCAGAGCAACTATGACCATACTTTTCAATTTTGAGACTAAACAGAAGTTTTTTTCTGACAATTTAAAATATAAAAAAAAAAAAAAAAATGATATCGAAAAGTTTTTTGAAGAAGATCCTCCACAAAAATAAACCCATCAAATTCCTTAATCCAAAAAGCATGAACAAAATTATGATGAAGTTTATGATCATCCCAAAAATACATCAACAAAAAAAATATTTCTCCTCCCAACAAATAATCAAAGAGGATAAAGATTCAACGATAAAGATGGATACCCCAAAGAAAGAATCAAAAAATGAATTGATAGCTATAGATGATGATGATGATGAATTGAGCGAAGTCTTCCAAGAAAGGATGTCAGAGAAGATCTATAAGGCGAAGGAGTACATGTTGAAGGGGGATGTGCTTGGATTGGATAGATATATCAAGGAGACTGCTGAGCTGAGAGATAAGGGCACCAATGTGCTTCATTTGGCTGCGATGGCAGGTGATGCCAATATGATCAAGAAAGCAATCACTGAACATAAATTCAATCGTAAATAACTATTCCTTTTTTTTTGTGATCAATACTTGAATTGATCTAACTAGATAAACCCTCTAATTTTGATCAAATATAATTTTATTTATTTTTCACTGAAAAAAAATAAATTGAAAAAAAAATCTAAAAAGATGGATATGAACAGAGAGTTTACAAATACATTTATAAACAATTCAAAAAAAAAAATAATACATTTCACTAATTTTAATTATTTTTAAAAATGTATTAAAAAAGATGAAACGATTCTTTTTAATCTTACTTAAAAGGTTGTTTAAAATATTGTTTAAAATGTCATTAAAATTTGTATTTCAATTGTTATTATAAGTGTTTTTTTAAAGTTGAATTCTTTTTAAAATATAATTAAAATCATTGTTTAAAATTTTATTTAAAATATATTTAAAGTATTATTTAAAATTATTTTAAAGTTGAATTCTTTTTGATATTATTCAATAAACTTTTTTCTTTTTCAATTCCAGCGAATGAGAGCGATTACGATGGCACAAAGCCATTACATTGGTCAGCATTTCACGGGAACGTGGTCTCAGGTAGGGCCCTCCTAAGCTTAGGTGCCAATCCAAATTTGACAGGTTTGATAAATAAAAAAATAAAAAATAAAAAATAAAAAATAAAAAATAAAAAATAAAAAATAAAAAATAAAAAATAAAAAATNTGATCCAAAGTAGCCTGTTTCAATTTGTATTATTTTTATAACGTGTATTATCACTAACAAAACATTATTAATCTTTATTTGGTTTATTTCTCAATTAAAAGAGATTTCCTGTTGGAATGATGAATGATTTTGATATTAAAGATATTGAAGAAATGAAATAAATTCTTCCTACTGAGCTCCTCAGAAATTTCAATGGAAACAACTTTTCTCTGTTTTATGGTGTAATTCTTTCCAACCATAACGAAATTAGGATCATTTTCAAAGTAAGATGCACCATAACTAGAACTTAAAGGGTTCATCACTTTTTGAATTAAATAATTGATGGTTATTGATTTATAATGGTTATTCTCTTCTACATTGGATATTCCACTTAGAGGGATAATCTTTTTTACTAAATTCTTTTTAGATTTGTCATAAACTATTATCATGTCGTTGAATAACAAGAATTGGACAATATTTTGTGTATTTATCATCAAAACATTATCTATTTCATACATTAATTTTCTTGAAGGAGCTGTTATTAAAATAATTAAAAGAAATAAATGAATAAAAATAAACAAAAGTTTTACCAATAACATCCAAAAACATTTGAACATCCTCCCAATCTAAAGTTTTTTGAAGTTCTACCAATTTGTTTGAAGTTTCGTTCTCCCTTTTTGCTTCATTCAATTCTTCTACTATTTCGCTTGTAAAATAGTAAGCTTTTTGTAAATCTTGGAATATCACATTGTCACTCTCACAATTTTTAGCTATCTCTTTGAGAAAAAGTGGATACTTGCATATTCTTTGAAATGGTTTGATAATAAAGCTAGATAAATCCAATTTTCTTGACAATGGATCATTTTTACATCTAAAAAGAATAATAAAGAGAAATAAATGGATAGAATAAATATTTTACTCTTTGTGATACTTGTAAAATTCTTTGTCCTTTTCTAAAAGATCTTTTACAATTCTATCCATCTTTGAAAGAGACACACAATGTTTGGTGAACATTTTCAAATAAAAACCATACTTATTGAAAATTATAGCGATATTGTTTTCTTTCTCGTCAACTATCTGATCCGTTTTCTCCTCTCTATCTTCTTCCTTCGGCAAACTATCTTTACTTTCTTCCAAATCCAATTTGCTCATTTCTTCAAATAAATGCTTTGGGATGGATTTCAATTTTACCATTGAATCACAATATTCATAAAGTGTCCCTATTTATTTATAATTTTATTCTTTCAAATTATTGAAAAGAAATTTTGTTTACGAAGTTGATTATGGTGCTTGTTTTCAGAGTTTAGGAGATTCTTGAGACCATTGAAATAAACAGACTCGAAAATACCAATATCTTCATAAAATTCATTTTCTGTTTTGATCATTTCTTTTATAATTTTGTTTCTCTTGTTTTTATTTATTAGTTTATCTTCTTGCGAAAAATAAGTAATTTGATTAATGAAACTATTGTGTGGCTTTGACATAGTAAGAGGAACAATATTCAAGATGAAACTTTTTCGAAATAAAATTTTATAAAAATAATAAAAAATAAAAAATTACCCTTGTGGATATACCAATTCTTCAATTTTTTGTTTGGATTGTGTCAAGTCTCTCGGGAGGGGTTCTTCAAAAAAAGAAATTTCATATTGAGGAATGATCTTCAATTTTTTTCTTAACTTTTTTAGCTTCTCTGTAAAACTATTATCATCTAAATAAGGTTCTACAATTCTTTGTATTTCGCAGAAACTTTGTTTGTGTATTTCTTCTTTGACCTCCTTTGCTTTCCCTACAACTGTTATCACTCTGTACACTATTTCCGATAGAATAGATGTGAATTCCTTGTCTTCTCCTTCATCTGGAAATGGAATTATAACAGGATCCATGCTAACATTGGTTGAATTATCTATAATTCCATATTTATTTTTAAAATAAAATACAATAATAAACCAAAAAGAAAATAAATTAAATTATTTTTACTTTCACTGTTTAGAGATATACTTTCTTGTGATTCTAAAACACCTCCATTATTCTCCTCTTTACTATCAACAGAAATGATTCTCTGTCTAGGAGTCTTCTTCCTGAAAAGTCGACTCACCTTTAGCGTTTTGGCCATCAATTTGGGTGATTTTTTAGGCTCACTTTTGATACGAAGGCTCTGTGTCTTTTTCTTCTTGTTATTTTTATGACTCTCGATTTTGTTCTCATTGAAAATTTCCACTCCCAAACTACATCGTTGACTCAATCTTATATTGACATTTTCTTTCTCCTTTTCAGTATCACTTTTTGTTTTCATCACTTGCTTGTTCTCCTCCAAAATAATCTCATTTTTTAATTCTTTGGCTGATTTAAAAAAAAAGATCATTAAATGGAATTAATCTCAAACAATTAAACTGATAGATAAAATAAAAAAAAAAATACTTGTTACCTTGATTATCCATATTCTCCACTTTGGTTGCTTTTTTGCTTCCTCTTTGTGATTTTCTTCCATCTGTATTTCTCCTTAATGATCTTGATTTTCTCTTGTTTATTTTTTTATTTGATGATTCTTGTTTTTTTTCATCTTCAATATCTTCCTTTTTTGATTTGGATGGATTTGAATGTGGAATATCTATCACATCTATAATCTCATATTCATTATCACTCAAATTATATATGCCTTCATCATCTCCTTCTCCTAAATTTGAATTGATTTTCTCCATAAAGTGTGATTTATGGTTATATTTTTGAGAATGATGGGATTGAGTATTTTTGTATTGCTCTTTATCTAAAGAAAAATACATTTCATCTTCATCTATATAATCATCTTCATCTCTCAGTGATTTATAATGTTGATTCAATGCTAATTGGATCCTTAATTTCTCTATCACTTCATCTCTCTCTTCCAAATTCTGAATTTCTTGCTTTAATTCTTCTTCCTTTCTTTTTATCAGCTCTATTATCTCAATATTATTCAATCCATCCATCTTGACAAATTTGTGATCTATCAATTTTTTTATTTTTGTCAAATTCAAAAAATTTTAAAGCCATGTTTTGAAAAGAAAAAATTGTTTCTTTACATCAATCTTTATCTAATTCCCATTGATTGAATAAACAATTTATTCTTGCATTTTGTTTCAATCTAATAAAAAATTAAAAAAAAATGGATGAAAGAGAGATTCTATTGGAGGACAATATTAGATTAGAAGAGAAAGAAAATGAAAATTTCAATCGATCATTTTGGAAGGAGAGTAAAGATAGAATTGAATATCTCACTAGCAGCTCGCATCTCAATAATAATGCGACAAATTGTGCAATATTGATTGAAAAATATAAATTAAAGCAAGATAATTTAGTATTGGAGAATATTCCCAAGATAGCATCCAATGAATCCATCATCAATGTTTACAATCAATTATCATCTTTGAAATTTCTCAAAGAGAAGAAAATGAGCCTCATTCCCAAGGATGCTAATGGATGGAAGGAAATTCAAGAGGCAAATTTAAATCAGATACCTCCATATAAAAAGATTTTCTTCACATTGTATTCATTTTCGCCATATGTAAAAAAATTGGAGATAGAGGTAAATTAAATCATCATTTATAATCAATACATATCCAAAATATAAATAATCAACCAAATAAAAATACTTTATAATATCATTATAGGATCAAACATTAATAGATCCAGTTGATTTGAATAAATATTTTGTGAAATTAGAAAAAGCATTGAAAGACATGCCTTGGATGTTGTTGCTAAATCTTAATGATATTGAAAATTATCTTAGATCTAAGAAATACAAATTGCCAGAGGAGATATATGAATGGGCATCAGAAATGATTACCAAATATCTCATTGAATATTCCCAAAATTTCAATTTCCCCAAACTGGAAGATATCTATGACAAGAATCAAGAAAAATTGAAAAAATTGGAGTACAAGGTAATGATATTTACTCTTGAATAATAGATAAAATCATTTTATAAAAAACATAATTTAAAGAACATGCCTAAACAACTTCCAGGGATATGTAGCGAGTTATATGAAATTGCAGCTCAAGCAAGAGTGTATTTGGGACTTCTTCAATGCGGAGGAGTTTTTCAGTCGCCTGTATATAAATCTAAAACAAAGTCTTTTCAAAACGATGAGTTAGAAGGATCTCAAGAGTTTGCCAAAATAGGTGAAAAAGAAATTCCATTTTTGGAGAAATATATTTTTCTCGCAGATAAGATTGACAGTTATGTACATGCTTTGGACATGGTATCTATAATCGCTGACCCAACCAAATCTTTGACATTAATCATAGGGGAGTTTGGAAATCTTCATATCGAAGAAAGGAACCTAATCAAGTCTGAAAGAAAGTTACCCAATTCTTATTCTAGAGTTGTTAGTTTGTTTGGTAATTCTCAATGTGGAAAAAGTTTTCTTTTGGCCCATCTGATGGAAGAGAAAGAGAATCCAAATCATTGTAAAAAAAATTTTATTTTTTAACAAAAATTAAATTTTATAAATTTTTAGTCTCTGATGGAATTGATACTAAAACATTGAATGTACATCTGTTTGATTCCAAAATGAACTTGAAACATTTCAAAGGAAGAATAAACTATTCCACCAGACTCATTAGGTTTTTGGATACAGAAGGTCTCAATCCTAAAAAGGAAATGACAAACAAATTTTTTTCAAACAGATCCCAATCCAAAGAAAGGCTAGAGAAAATAAAGCAGCTCCCAAGTGTTTTGAGTGTATTGAGTGATGTTGTAATCTATGTGGCTGATGGGAACATTTTTGATAACAAGTTTCTTTACCAAGGTCTTTTAGAATTTGTGAATGGTTGCCAAAAGAATGTTGAAACTATTTTTTGTACATCTCTGATCATCATTCAAAATGGATTGGATCTGGAAGATACCATTCAACCAATAGAAGTCACAACCAAAAGATTTTTGAATGAACTTGACAAGAATAAGGAAGTTTCGAAGAATTATCTAAATGTTGTTTGTGCAAATTTCCCAAGAGTAGATACAAATGTGAAGAAATTTGATCTTTTTCTTGAAAGAATGGAGGAGTTAAAAATAAAGTTGGAACTATTTCTTGAAGAATCATCAGAGTTCAAAAAAAATCATGACTTAATGGCAACAAGAAAATCTTGGTAAAATATTTTACATTTTAAATAATTCAATATTCAAATTTTCATTATTATAAAGGGGTATTGTGTTGAGAAAGATTATATCAACCCATTCAGAAAACCAACAACTCCAAATTGGAAATTTCTTGTCACATAACTTTGTTCCGGAAAGTAACAACGTTATGATTGCGTACTACTACTTCAACACTCTATTCACAGAAGTCAAATCAAAGAAAAAGAGCAATTTGGAGCATTTCAAAAGATCTAGATTGGCAGGCATCAAAATGTTGGCAATTTTACATACGAAAGAGAAAATAGAGTTGGAAAAGAGGGAAATTTCAAAGATCCATTCGAGATACACCGAAGAAATTATCCAACTTATACAAGAAATGTGCAGACTCATGCCTTGTTCAAGCAGAAAACCTAGTGTTCAAAGATTGGATCCTGTTTATTGCAATCAGACTTGGAGTTCACACAACAAGGGACACAGAGCAACATATATCTCATCTGGTATTTTCAAACAAGAGAAGGAGGCAAATTGGGAAGGAAATTTCGAAGGGGGAGAAGATTCTTTTTTGCATCCAAAAATGGAGAGGAGTACTCTCAAGGTTCCTCACTTGGATAAGCTCAATTATGATAACATGGTCAACCAAGCAAATGAAAGATTTATAAGCATAACGAATAATGATGGGAAAAAGGAGAAGAACTACAATTGGTTCAGACATGTCATCAGTATTCACCAAAACATTAACGATTGGGAAACATCAGAGCTGGTAGAACTTGTTTTGGATAACGAAATTTGTTTTATTTGCCAAACCAATCAAATCAACAATAGAATTGCTCCTTGTGGACACATTGTATGTGATACCTGCCTAAATCTCCAACTTTCTATCGAGATGGTTTGTCCTCTTTGCAAGACACCCACCAGCTCCTCCAAGATCATCTCTTTCCAAATTGTATCAAGTGATCCTAATGTACTTTCTCATCAATATCTCAAGAAACTCAAATCTAATCTCGAATTGGAAAAGAAAAGACCCATCAACAAAATTGTCATTTCTGTTGTTGGAAATTTCAATGAAGATTTCTGCAAATTTCTTCGACAAAAACTTCAAACGAGGCTTGATTATTACACTGATGGTTTCCACATCAAAGCCAACCTTGGTTTGTTCCTATTTTGTTTACTTACAAAGAATGGATCAAGTTTTAGATGTAGCAGAACTTCCAATCCAATTGATCGTTCCATAATCTACGAATTCTGCGATTATCTTGTTGTTCATTACAATTCAAACGAACCCATCGAAAACTTTGCCATAAGTGCTTATATCAGCTCTGATCTCATCATTTGGCTTGGAAAAAAACAAAAATGGGAAGCAGTCATACCAACATCATGCAAACAGCAATTCGAAGTTCAAAGTAATATTAATTCTTCATAAATTCTTCAAATATTTCATAAATTCATTCATTCATTTTTAGATATGGAAGTTATTGTACCAAAGATAACTGAAGAATTGATCTTACAAGGAGATGTAGGACTTGAATTTTACAAGAGAGAATTGGAAGCATGGCTGATCAGCACTTTTAGAAATAACTTGAAGGATATTCTCTTCAACTTGAATACCAAGAGACCTCAGCCTGAAAACCCAAGATTCTTCAGCAATCATTACGTAATAGATAATATGTTGAAAGTTTCTCTTGTGAGCGCATCTCAATTTGAAAGAGAAATAAAAATATTCCATCCCAATGTTTGTTACTCTCAAAATAAGAAGATATTCGTCTATACTCCCTCCATCCATAAATTGATCACCTTCTTTGAATTTTTCTATGCAAAAACAAGGAAGGAAACTTATTCTTACCAACTCATTTGGAGACCCATCTTTATTAGAACTCTCAACATAATGGCTTTGGAGTTCAAAGAAAACGAGAACATCATCAACTATTACCACAAAATTTTTGAGGAAGATCTTCTCCCTACTTTTGATAAATGGAACCAAGAATGGCAGCATTACACTTTAAATAACGAAAGTTACAAAAAGATGTCATCTTCTTACTATTCTCAACAATTCAAAAATGAATGGATTAAAAAAATTAGCCAAGATTCTGCGCTGAAAGACCTTTCTGTAGAGAATCTTTTTGAAAAAGAATGGTTTGTGAGTTTGGCTTACTTGGAAAACAATGAACAACTCAGGGATTCCTACAGCACTCTCATCTATAGTGAAATCATGAAACAATTCAATGCATGTAACTGTTGTGCAAGTCCTTTTGTCATTACTTACGAATGTGGACACAAGTTTTGTAAAAAGTGCGAAGATGACAAGGAAATTCTCGACAAGTTGGGAATAAAAGTTCCTAACACCCATTATCAAGTAAACTATTTTCGTTGTATGATCTGTAACCAAATACAGCTCAATTCCATCAAAAACTATCTCAATTATCATGTGAACAGAGAGAAAATCAACCTTTCTGTTGTTGCTCAATCTAACAACGAACTTGTTGTAAATGAAAGTGAAGAACAAAAGTTGATAAACAAGATGAGAAAGCTTTACAAGCTGTTCAGAGATGACAGAGTCAGTTTCACAAAAAAGATCATCCCCTTCAAAGAAATACAACTTGATAGAGATACATTTGGGATCAATCATGTCATCTTCACTAAATTTCAAAATCCAAAAAGAAAAGAGAAGGATAAGAACAATTTTGCTGCTGTAAAGTTTTACAATATCAAGCAGGGGGACAAGGAGTTTATGGATTGGTTCAAGGAGACTCTGGGAATCAATTCTATTTTGGAAGTGACAGAAGTTTTGGGAGTTCACTTTGCAAATGAATCACTTTTCAAATCTCAAAAAACATTTGATGAAATCAAGTTTGATATTCCAAAGAAAGAGAATTCTATGAAGCACTCATCTTCCTTAAAACTTTCCAAAGAAACAAATCTCATTTTTATCAACGCAGGAAAGAACGAAGAAGATCTAATCACAATAGAAATGCTTCCTAACAGTGTCTGGACAAATATTCTCCATTACCTAAACGACAAAGAAATAAACAACCTATCTAAAACATGCAAAGAAATAAGGTGGTTGGTTTCTAGAAATGGAGACAACAACTTTTGTTGGAAAATGAGGATTCACATGAAACACTTTATTGTATTACCCAAATACAAAAATTCTCTCACTTCTTTGTTATGGAACAGAAACAGCAAGCTAAAGTATTACCAGATTATCAAATACATGCTCCAAATTGCCAATCTCAACTTACAACTACACAATATAGGAATCTCTAGCTACAATATTCTACCAGACAATATATTCATCAATGAACATGACAATGCAAAGTTGAATATCTTTTGTTACAAACGTGCTTACAAACCTTTTTCTCCTTTTCTTTATAGACATAACGGAAAACATTATTTCGATCCCAAAATAAACATCAAAAACTTTGGACATCTTCTTCATCTCGTTTTCAACAGATTTTTCATTCCAACAGGGGAGCGTTTTGAGAAATGGATGAATTTCAACCAAAACAATACACATGTATCTGATATCCTTCCTTCTTCTATCAAAAACCTCATTTTGCAATGCACTGCTGTCACTTGCGATTTTCAACATATAGTTTCTCATCTCTCCTTTCTCACCGTAGATTATGACTTCAAAATCTCCACAGAAGTTCTAAGATTTCACAACAACCCTCTCTCCTCCGAATGGCAAAGTTCAGAATGGTACTCTCTCTGGCAAAGTTACTCCAACATAAACTCCCAAGACATCTTAATTGCAAAATCCAAAGAAGATCTCAAAAAGTATCTCCCTATCTTCTTCAACGATATCCTCATCGTAAAGATTGTAGATTATTTCAAAGATTGGATGCAGAATCTCGCCAATTTTGAACTGATGGAAAACATTCTCTTTTTTCTCAACCTCCTCACCACTTTCATCGTCCAGAAATACTCCCTCAAAAAATCCTACAAGCTCAAAGACTTTGTCAGAAAAAATGTGGAGACTTTTCTGTTCGACATCAACTTTGGTAAAGCTCTTTTCACCATTGTACAGCAGAATCAAAAGTACAACGATCTTGTACTCAATGAGAAACTTAATTCTCTAAGAAATGTTGTTGGAAATCCCACATCAGATTCTCAATCCATATATCTTAATCCAAAATGCAAAAAATTCAAGGTTAAAATCCAAATTTTTAATTTTCTAAATTTATTATTTTTTTATTTAGGATATTCTATTTGACCAAAATTTTTTATCTCCTCTGTCCATCTTGCAACAATTTTGTGATGAATTCGTTCCCTACAAAAAAGCAATGCTCCTTGAAAAACTCTATGGACAGTTGGAAAAAGTACTTGGAGAATCCAAGCTAATCGTAAAAAAAAACTATTAGAAATGATTTTTTGAATTATCTCTTTTTTTTTTATTTTTAAATACATTTTTAGAAAGGTGATTTTGGATCAGATGTTACTAATCCAGTCTTCCAATTTTGGTGTGTTATGAGCAAATGTGAAAATCTCTTCTCACACATCTACTATACAAAAAAGTTTTTTGGATGTTGGAAAGATCAGAACAAATTTTCATCTTCTGTTTTGAAATGTGAGGGACTTTTGACCAAATTCAAAGTGATCCTCAAAACTTTGAGTAGTTCTTACGACAGCTCAGTTATTGACGAAAAAGGAACTTTGGATCCTTTGGAGTACAGGTTTTATGAGTCATTGGAAGAGTTATGCCCAAATATACAAGGTATTGTTGAACTTTTTTTTGATTTTAATTCATTTCTTATTTTGTTAAAAAAGGTTTGCAAGGAAGAGATAAACGTATTTGTTCTCACATTGTCAGTTTGGCTTGTTTTTACTCAAATAAAGGAGAGAAGGTACTTGTTAAATGTGATTGCCTCGATCATTGGGAACATACTGACTCAATCACCTCTCTTTTTGAAAAGTTTGGAATCATTATTGAAAAATTGAAAGATAATTACTATGTTTCAAGAAAAACAAACTATCCTATCTCTTATTTCTTAATTTTGTTTGGTGATTTGTTAAAAAATTAAAATTTTAAGTTTTTTCAAAATTTTTTTTTTATTAATTTCCTCGATAAAAATTTTAAATTGTTTGAACAAAAAATACTTTTGATTCAACAACATTTTCTCTGTTTTGCTTTGTTTGATACCTTATCCTAAAAACAACATTTTTCTCAGGAACAAAATCAACAAAGATTTCTTTTGAAGAAAAATCTTCATAAATCGCTCCAATATAGTTTTGATTAATAAATTTTCCATCTGCATTCTCCCACTCTGTTTTCTCTGGGAGCAATCTAAAGTCTATCCAACTCTTATGAGTATATCTAAGTTAATTTTGGATTAAAAACTTTAAACTTTTATTTCTTTTTTATTACCCATAATAAACACCCAAAAACTTTGAATTTTCAAGGTATTCTCCATTTTTTGTGTCGAGACAGTTTATTGAAAAGAAATCAAATTCGTTGGTCTTACAAATAATAGGGAGTCTCACTTTTTCATTTGAAGATCTCTTTTTAGTTTTACTTGATAGAAATATTATTAAAGATCAAAAGAGTGAAAGATCTTACTAACCTTTCCTCATTTTCAGAAAGTTTTGATTTCAAAATTTCAATTTCTTTTAGAAGGATTTCTTGATTTTTTTGAAGATCTTTAATCATTTTTTTCATTTCTTCTTTTTCTAGATTTTCTTTCTCCTTCAAATCGTCCAACAACCTTAGTAATCTATTCTTATATCCTCCTATTAATTTTCTTTAAATACCAATAAACAAGAATTAAATAAAATATCTAAATTTTTTTACTTTGTGTTTTCTACTCTGTCCATTGATTGGTGAGTTATGATCGTTTCTAAATCAATTTTATATCTTTCCATTTCTGACAATCTATTTTAATTAATTTAAAGGAATTAAGTTTAACTTTTTTTTTTTGAAATTTATTTTTACTTTTCTTTGTTTTGATTTTGATTGATATTTGAATTAATTTCTGAAAATGATTTTGATTTGTGTCTCTTCATCATTACCCATAAAAAGTTATATATCTTATTTATATCTTCACTGATAAAATCCTCAACATTGATGAAAGATGTATCATATTCATTCTCTCCAAGAAAATTGATAGCATTTTCAATATTCTCTCTTTTTTCTTGTAAATTATCCTTTTGAAATTTAAAAATCGGAAAAGATTAAAATAGAATGTATTGTATTTGATGAAAGTTCTGATTCTCACATTTAAAGATATCAATTGAAGTATATAATTAATATAAATAATTTAGAGTTCAAAACATGTGGATAAATTTAAATATATTTTGACAAAAATTAAAAAATAAAATTAAATACAGTTCATATGCCGCAAAAAAAATGAATTATTTACAGGTTTACAAATGATCTTTTGATTAAATTTGGAAACTTCAATATTTTTAGCTAATAACAAAAGAATAACACCATCATTCAAATCCTTTGGAACATCAATAATAAGCTTATCTTCATCTCTAAGAACCCAATTCAACCATCTGAGAATAACATGTTTATAATTAATTAATTCCTCTTCTTTCATTTTATTTTATTTTTTAAAAACAAAATATTGATTTTTGAGATTGAGTAAATCAATTTTCATTAAATTTCAGGTTTATAATTACAATTGGATTAAAGAAATTTTTTAATTGATCTTCAATTTGAGGAAAGAAATTATAAATAAAAAAAATTGAAAGAGAAAAATGAATTTTGAAAAATTACCAAATAACTTGATATCTTTCCTTGGAGAATTCATAGATTTGAAGGATATCTCTTCACTCTCATTGACATGCAAGAAATTAAATGGGATAATAAATAAGGACATGATCTATCTTCATTATTGCAAGAATACCTATTCTATTGAAAAATTGCCAACTGAATATACGACATGGAGAGAATATATCAAAGATTCATTGAATGTGAAGTGGGAGATACATGATATGGAAAATAATGATTTCATTTTGTCAGATGATAAGAGGAGAATCTACTCTCAAGCCTGGAAATGTGCATTGACAGGTATATTCTTCAAAGAAGGAAAACATTTCATCTGTATCAAAATACATGACTGTAAATTAGGTAATTAAAATAATTCTTTTGAACATTATACTCAAATATAAAAATTAAAAAAATTCTTTTTGGATAGAGATGTTCAAAATTTTACAACAGTTTAAATTTTGTTAGCAATTAATTTATATCCGCTAACAAAGTTGTAAATTTTGGACATGTCTACTTTTTGGATATTATTATCTTCAAAAGAAAATATTTTAATTCACATTTTAAATAAAAAATGGACAATAGGATTTCTTGGAATTGGAATGAAAGATACTCCTTTAGATTCACCTTGTTTTGGTGAAAAATGTTTGGCTTATTCTTCTTCGTACCGAGATTACAGGTTATCTCTTATAAAAAATTTTGAAATACATTGCTAAATTATTTGTTAAACAGGGACATGGACAATAAAAACATCCAAATGTACCACAAAAAAACAGATAACAATGAAATTTTGTGGAATACTGGAGATATAGTGGGAATGTATTTAGGTACCAATTTATTAAATTAAAATAAACTTTCGTTCCCTTAATAAATATTTAAAAGATCTTGATAAAGGAACCCTGACCTATTACATTAACGGAAAAATTTCTCCTGAAGGAATTGCGTTCCAAAACCTTCCAAAAGAAAATTTTCATTTTTACTTTAGTGGAGCCAATGGAGATGACTATGAGATTGTTCTTTCTTCTCTTTATATCAGAAATGAAACTGATTTTTTTTCAAACATTGAAAACTTTTTTGCAAGAGCAGAAAAAAATGTTGGTAAAAGTTTATTGGACAAAGATAAATTCAAATAAAAATAGAATTAAAAAAATAATTTTTTGTTAGTTTAATTCGAGAATTTCAACAGTAATTTCTTTTTTTTCTTTTTTAATCCTCTGTTCATCTTCAAATTTAACACCAAAAGTAATTTTTCTTTTCTTTTTTTTGGTCTTCTTTTTATCTTCAATATATTGTAGAGAAAATTCTCCTTTGTGATTTTCTTTTGAGTGGATCAAAACAGCCATTTCATCCTCAAAATTCAAAGTGATTTGTTTGGAAGTGCAAATTCCACAAATCCAAGAAAGTGTTGGGTGAGAATCAACTACTCACAAAAATATAAATAGAAAAATTCTTGAATAAATTAATTACCCAAATGATTTTTGATTCCAATTGTATCAGAAAATACATCACATTCCAAGTTTCTACAATAAAAAAGATCATCGTTTTTTCCATACAAAAAATCGACTTTGTTTATCAACTGATGTATTTTTGCAAGAGATAAGTTTTCTTGTTTATCCAAACCGCTTTTGACATCAACATCACTCTTATCGTCGTCCAGTTCTCCTGTTACTTTCGTATCAACTTCTTTTTTGTCTTCTTTCTCATTTAGTTGATCTTGAATCGATTCAATTGAATCTTTTGCAACAAGAATTTCTACATTTACTTGTCTCTTTTGTCCCAATCTCAAAGATCTTATTTTGTGAATTTAAGTAATTAATTTATTAAATTTTTTGAGAAAAATAACCTTGAAATGGCTTGTTTTTCAATTGACAATTCCAAATTTGGTTCCATAAAAAAAATTCTTGAAGCAGAGATTATATTTCTTTAAAAAAGATGAAAAAAAGATTAAAATCAAATTTTATTTTTACAATCCAACTCCCGCCATTGAACTTTATAAAATTTAATAAAAAAAGCTGTTTCAAAATAAATTTTAAAAAAATAAATACGTTTTGACCAGAAAGATTCTAAATCGGTTGGATGTCTCAAAAGTTTTCACATTTGAAATTCTTTTTTCAACCGCAATACCAGTATCTTTAAAAATATTAAAAAAATGAAAAACTTGATTTATTAAAACAAAAATTCATTACGATATTCAAGAAATTTGAGGTTATGAAAATACAAGAAATGTCTTAAACTTCCCAGTGTCTCATTTGAATTGGAAAATAGTATAACTTTCTCTTCTGTATTTTTTATAATGTCACTAAGCCGTTTTCCCAAATAATGAAATTTTCCGCTGTTCAAAAATGAAATGTCTTTCCATCTTGAAAACAAAAAAATAATCAAACAAAAAAATTAAAAAATAATTGAAAATATTTACAAATCATTTTCAGTTATGTCAGGACTGTTATTCAACAAATCAATACAAAACCTTAGTTTTTTTATTTCATGATTGTTTAAATTCAAATGGTTGTTCCCCTTGTCATATTCCACAAAATATTCATTTAAAATTTGAATTTGGCTTGTCTTTTCTTCTAATAAAAGATATGGAGAGAAAATGGTAGAATTCTTCAAGTTTTTGAGGGCACGTTGAGCATACTTTCTGTTCCTTTTATCTAAAATATAGTCATACCCTTCTCTTTGAGAAAGAATAATGTTTGAGATTATTTGAGAAGCCACTATATTGTATCTAAATATTTCCGAATTTCTCATTTCAATAAACACTTTTTTTATTATTGGAACTCCCATCACTACATCAATGTCCGACTTTTAAAAATTATTAAATATAACAATATTGAAAAATAGCAAAATAAAAATTGTATTACATGTTTGTGTTTGATAACTATTTTGGACAAAACTTTTCTAATTTGAAAATATATCAAAGTTTTACTGTTAAAAAAAAAAATTTACTTTAACTCATTCTCCGCTTCAGGACAATCTTTTTTGACAATTGGATTTTGAATAGTTTTAGAAAAGTATTTTTTGTCGGAGAAAGGTTTATATTTCTTAAAAAAAAAATTATTTTAAAAAGAAAGAAATTATGTATGTTACCAAGAATGAGATTAAACCATATAATGTTTTTAGTGAGTCTAACAAAGATGAATTAATATTTGTAGGCGTTCCACTCACTACCCATCTGTTATTAGATTTGATCGAATTGAGTCTATTTATTATTTTAAGAAATAATTTAAATGATTTAAAAAAAAAATTATTCAATTTTTTACGAATAACTTGCAGAAGACAAAACATTTCCCAAGATTTTTCCTTTAAAAAATTTTTATAAAGATTAAAATTTTAACTTTATTGTTTAACAAAGAAACCTTCATCTACTATTAATCTGACAAATTTTATTCTGGTCAATGGGTTGGATGGTGGTGTTTTATTTCCCTCTTGGCCAAACCTCACAAAATTAGGAACTATCAGTTTTTCTCGAATTTTGCTAAATCTTGAATGAGATGTCAAAATTATCTTTGGAATAATAAATAAATTTTATAAAATGATTTAAATAATCAAAAAGAAAAATTACATCATATTTACAAAGCAAACTAGCATCAGGCAAGTTTCCTTTAAAATTATCAATGTAAACCTCCCTATTTAAATGAATTTAACTGATTTTTTGTATTTAAATTTTTTTTTTACAAAGAATTGTCATTCAAGTGTTTGTAGATTTCACTCTGCCATTGGTGAATAAGATTTTGGGGTACAACAATGAGAGTAGTGTGAGACAAATAAATTTTTGTTTGCTCCAGTTGGCTTTTTCGATGAGATTTGGTCTTTTTTTGATGGAAAAAAAATGAACAAATGTTATCCAACTCTACATAAACTTCTTTAGGAATCACTGCCTTATATTTTTTGTAATTCACTGAATTTTTTTTAATACAGGTCATGGCAAGATATTTCAATGTAGGAACTTTTTCTTTCAAATTGTTTTTCAACACCAATTCTTTCCCTTCTTTCTTTGTTTCCACTTTGTTTCTTTTCTCTGTGAACACCTCTCCCTTTTTGTGACTACTAGTATTTCCAATTCCAAGAGAAATTAAACTCAAACAGATCAAGGTTTTTCCCAATCCCTATTTTAATTATTTTTAATTATTCTAATTTACTTATTTGTTTAAATTTTACCATTTTCTCACATAACAATCCTAAACATTGATGATTATATGTTCAATCATTGGTATTTATTCAATCAACTTACCTCCTTTTGAGTTATTTCCTATTTTATGTTTCAAAAATATTTTTTTCTCAAGAAGATAAATTATAATTACCATCTTCTAATGATTTCATGAGATTTAAAGATGATTTTTGATAATCATAGAGAGTGCCTTTGATATATTAGGTATGTATAATTTTTTTTTTTTTAATATACTCACATCCTTCGCGTAGATTTTTGGGAGATTCAAAATCAAAATTTTCTTTTATATTTTTGGGAGATTCTATCTCATCAAACAATTTCTCTATGGTAATTGTATTTTTGATAAAAACATTCTTGATGGGTGCAACTTTTTTCTTGATGTCTTTGATAGTTTTTTTGGGCTTTTTCAACATTTTTTTTTATTATTTTAATATAATTTGTATTAAATAAAAATTTTCTCAAATTTGGAATTTTTCAAATATTAGAATAACCCACAACAGTTTGTATTGGATCAGATAAGAAATGAAAAGAAATGTGTTTTTTTTTTACTTAAATAAATTTTAAACTTTATTTATCTTTTCTTTTTATAATTGATTCAAAAACACTTAGAAATGAATAGGTTTATCGTGGCATCCCATGGCAGCTTCTTTGACAGCCTCCATGAGAGTAGGATGAGCATGGCAAGTTCTAGCAATATCCTCAGAACTAGCACCATACTCAATAGCAAGAGTAGGTTCAGCAATCATTTCACCAGCATTCTTGTTGATGATGTGGATACCCAAAACACGATCAGTCTTTTTATCACTGAGAACTTTGACAAAACCGTCAGTTTCATCATTAGTACGTGCTCTACTGTTAGCTTTGAAAGGGAATTTTCCGATGGTGTATTCAACTCCTTCACTTTTAAGTTGTTCTTCACTCTTTCCTACCCAAGCGACTTCAGGGTGAGTGTAGATGACGGATGGAATAGCGTTGTAGTTGACATGTCCATGTTTTCCTGCAATCTCTTCAGCAGCAAAGATTCCTTCTTCCTCTGCCTTGTGAGCAAGCATAGGTCCGGTAATTACATCTCCAATTGCATAAATATTTGGAACAACAGTTCTACCAAAAATTAAAGGATTTTTTAAAAAAAGCATATTTCATGTTTTCTTTACCTTAAATGTTCATCAACTTTGACTCTTCCTTTTTCGTCCAAAGGAATTCCAACATTTTCCAAACCCAATTTGTCAGTATAAGGACGTCTACCAACAGAAACCAATACCACATCAAAGTTTAATTTTTTGATTTCTCCTCCCTTTGCAGATTGTACTTCTACTTCTACTCCAGTGTCTGTTTTCTTTGCGCTCTTTACTCCGTGTTCCATCAAAAAGTTCATTCCTTTTTGAAAGTAATGATAAGAAATTTAGTTTATAATTGTAAGATTTCAATTATCAACAAGAATATTCTTATCAAGATAGCCTCTTTTATAATTAATTAAAATTTCAAATAAATGATTATTATTTTTCAATAGATGAGATTTTTTTTTTCTGATTGGATTGGTTTATATATCTTAAATCTGATAGAATATTCAATAATAATAGATTTAAGAGTATATTTCTTTTTTGATTATTGATGTATTTCATAAAATTTACCTTGTCTTTTCAAAATCTTTTGGAATTCCTTTGCAACTTCAATATCAGCACCAGCAGCAATATTAGGAAGATATTCAATAACAGTGACCTTAGCACCAAGACGTCTCCAAACAGATCCCAATTCAAGACCAATTACACCACCACCAACAACCAACATGGTGTTAGGAACCTTCTTCAAACTCAAAGCACCAGTGCTGGAAACAATAGTTTCTTCATCACGAGTAACACCTTTAAGATCTGCAACATCAGAACCAGTAGCAATGATGATATTTTTTGTTTGCAATTTTTTTTCTCCTCCTTGATTCAATTTTACTGTGACTTCGTTTTTGCTTGAGATGCTTCCCCATCCTGCTTCATAGGTAACATTGTTCTTTTTGAAGAGCATTTCGATACCGGAGGTCAATCCAGTGACTGAGGTCTCTTTTTGCTTTAACATGGCTCCCAAATCGAAGGAGACATTCTCGCATTTGATTCCGTATTTTGGAAAATCGTGTACTGCTTCTTCATAGAGATGAGAGGAGTGGAGAAGTGCTTTGGATGGAATACATCCTACATTCAAACATGTTCCTCCTGTAAAAAGAGAAGTGGAAATGAGTATAATTGTTGATTACTTTATCAATATATGAATTCATTTGATATTTGGAATTATATTTTTAATCTTACCAAGTTTCCCTCTTCCTTCAATACATGCAGTCTTTAATCCAAGTTGTGCAGCTTTAATTGCAGCAACATATCCTCCTGGTCCACCACCAATAACAATCACATCAAATTGATCAACTTTTTTGAAAATTATTGAGAAATTTATTAAAAATTATCGTTTATCCAAATGAATGAATTATTATTTACCAGTGGAATAGGATTTCTTCCAACTATTGAAGAATAAGTTTTCTTTTGTGAATTTTTGGAAAGATTTGAGATTTTTATTCTATTGGTAAGAAAAATAATGGTAAATTATTTTGTATATGAATAATCTAGTATTGTACCTTAAAAATTTTGAAAGTATTGTTCATTTTAATTTGATATATTTGAACAAATCTATTTTTTTTATATTTTTTGGAAAAAGAAAAATCAAAATTAACATCAAAGTGAACAAGATTGAAGGATACTATTTAGAAATTAATCAAGAAATAGATAACCTTTTTGAAGGGAATATTTTAAATAAATTCCTCTTATATAAAAAAAATAAAAACCAAACAAGTTACAATAAGAAAAAGATATGAGATGATTGAAAGAAATCAGAAAACTTCTTTAATAAAATTTCAATTCTTCTTTTTTTCGGGAATTTCCTCAAAAAAATTAAAGTCCCAAAGATGTTTTTCGATTTCTTCAAGAGTATCAAGATTAGCTAGCTCAGGTCGAAAATGAATAGCGCTCTTCAAAGCAGGGCTCTCATTCATTAGAGTATAACACATGGCAATATAAGAGAAACGCTCAGGGGGAGGTAAATTAGAAGGGATATGAGCATCAATCATCGATTTGTTGTAATAATAAAGAAAGATCCTCAATAAAATCTTATCGCATCTCAAAGTAGATAGAAAAATGGCGACGAAATCATACATGGGATCACCTATCCTCGAATCCCCGAAATCAATGATGGAAGAGGGGATATAATTGATCTCTGAGAACTTGTTGATGCCATACAGTTTGATCTGATTGCTATTATCCTTGACATACTTATCTCTTTCCAACAACAAAACATTTTCATCACTTAAATCAGCATGAAGGAAACCTAATTTTCTTTCACCTTCATCCACATTGAGTTTTTTCAAAAGATCATCTTTTTCAGGAAGATATTTGTAAAATTGTTCCCGAAATTTCTTTGGCAATCCACAATATTTTCTGTTCTTTTTGAGAGCTTTTGTATGATGATTTTCTATAAACTCTTTCCATGCCTTTTTGTCTGTACTCCCTATTTTTGATTCTTTGCTTAGATGTTGGGTTGTGTCCAACGAGTGGATCTTTGCCACATGATATCCCAAAAATCCAGCTAAAAGCAAAAAGTTAATAAATAAATAAAAAAGAAAACATTAAATTAAAATTTGAATTAATCACAATAACAATTGAATGTATATGATTTAATGAATTTTTTTGCGAGAATCATTCTGGAATGGAATATAAATTTTTGATTTTTTTTTTTTTTGATTTACCTAAATTCATCATATCATAACCATTCACTTTTTCCATTAGATTAGGAAGACTCTTGCCTTCTCTAAAAGATTCCACCAAATAGGGAAATTCCCAATTCTTCCAAGTCTTCTTCTCATCATCTTTCTTATTCGTGAATAATTTGCCATATGAATAGAGTTTGGGAGAAATATCCTTCAAAGCAGAACATTTACCGACAACTTGATACATTTCAACCTCTTTAAGATAATTTCCTTGCAATCTCCAACTTTCCAAAGCAAATATCTTCACAATAAATGCTTTTTCTTTTTTATTGATCTTCAATACCTTTTTCATAATCCAAATTTTATTTAAGAATTTGTCTGTTAACTGAATTTTAAATTTTTTTTGATGATTTTACCACGCATGTTCCATTTTTCATCAATGTTATATTCTTCTTTTTGATTTTCTCAGAGATGATATTGTCTTTTTTGAAGATATATTTGATGGCTTTGTGCCAATATGACAATTCATGCTTTTTATGATCAAATTCTTTATCACTTTTAATATTAAATCTTTTCAACTTTTTATTTTCTTTCATTATTCAAACCAATTTTTTTTTATTTAAATTTTAACTGGGATTCTGTTTATTTTTATGATAATAAAAATTTTTTTGAATTCATATTAAATATTATAATTAAAATGATCCTAATTTTCTTTTAAATCCAAATGTCGAGAACGTACCTGTTCTTTTCTTTCATAGCAGATATTTTCTTTTGAGCTTCTTCACTGGTCAACTTGTTTCCATCCTGAAGGACAAACTCAAAAGATTTGGTGACACTTTTGACCATACCATTTGCTTCACCACAAACATAGATGTAAGAATGTTCATTATCAATAAAAGAGTTAAAGAATTGAGAGTTCTCTCGAATGACTTTGTCAACGTATCTCTTTTCTCCACTGACATAGTTTTCTCTGCTGAAAGAAGTAAAAAGATGAGTCAAAATACCTTCTTTAACATATCCTTCTATTTCCTCACGATAAAGAAAATCTTTTTTGCTATCTCTGCATCCAAACACCAAAGCACATTTTGGAATCAAAAAGTTGGGGTTTTTCTTTTTGAGTCCACTGAAATGTCTTAAGAATCCTCTGAATGGAGACAATCCTGTACCTGCTGCGACAAATACAAGGTTGTAACTTGTTTGGTTTTCATCAGCAAGAACGCAATCAGGTAATGTGAAGTAGTTGCTCTTGTTGAGAATGAGAGGAACAACATCTGTTGAAATAGTACTTTCTGAAGAACTATTTATAGGGCTACATATTTCATTATAGTCTTTTTTCTCAAATTTTTGAGTTAACCAATTTGTGCACAAACCTTAATTTGAAAAATTAAATATTTAAAAAATAATTTTGTTTTAATTAAAAATTTTACCTTTGAATTTTTTTGAAGGGAAAAATTGAGTTTTTTCAACATCGCTTTCAAAACAAGAATAAGCAAAATGTAACTCCTTGTCAAAAAGAGGAGAAGAAGCAAAAGAATAATTTCTCAAAGGGTTCTTTGGAAGAACAGAAAGTAAATGTTCAACTTTAGGGATGCAGTTATCATATTTCTCAAGCAATTCCAAAAGGGAAGGATAGCTGGAAATAAATTCGTCATATTCTTTTTTCTTCTTGATGGAAACAACCTCTCTCAATTCTCTTTTTTGGTTGTCATCCTTTGCATAATCTGCCAACACTCTCAACAAACCTTTTTGAGGAGCACTTCTGATGCTGACCACCCAAGTGAAAATATATTCAAGTGTGGTTGGTTCGCTTGAAGCATACTTCAAATAAGAAGGCACCAATTCTTTTGAATAGAAGAAATTTATTTAAAATTATTTTTTTTTTTTATTTTGATAAATTACCTTTGTGTTCTTCGATTGGCTCCAACAAAATCTTTTTATGAGGATCAACATTTAGAATTTTCAAAATTTTCCCGACTTCTTGTTTATCATTAGGACAATGGATTGAAAAATTGTATCCAGGCTTATAATCAAACGAATTTTCAACCTCCAACTCCATATGAATAACTTGTTTGATAGCATCTAAAGTAGTGAGTCTTTGTGAATTTTTTATTTTTGCAAGAATGATCTCATTGTGATTATTTTTTTCTCCATTATTTGGTGTAATGGATCCTGTTTGATCTGTTATTGTGAAAACACATGGCGGAACTTTTGAGGTTGGTGTGGAGGATGCTTTAATGTTCCACTTTGGTTTTTTTGTATCCTCTGTCTTTGAGTTTTTCTCAAAAAAAATTTGTGCTTCTGTGAAAAATTTCTTTTTCCATGGTTCAATAAAATCCTCCAATCTGAAATCAATTTTTTATAATTTATAATTATAAAATAAAAAATGAAAAAAAATTTTCTACCCCATCGCATCATCTGCTTCACATCTATCCATTATTTTTACGGATCCTGCTTCTTGCATCTTTTCATCAAAATTTCTTGGGTTTCCCATGAACTTTGTGAAATTGCTATCTCCCAATCCCAACAATGCATACGATGAGCCTTTCAATTCTTGGTTGTTGCAATTCGAAAGATGTTTAAAGAATGAGATTGCATTCTCCGGTGGTTCACCATCACCTAAATGAAAGAATTATTTTAATTTCTTATATTTGATTGGCGAAAAATCAAATATTCAATGTTGAAATGATAAGAGATGGATCAATTAATTTGTTTATGTTCATAATTTATCTCGAATCTATATTCATCCTTTCAATTATAATTTACCTGTTGAGGAAACTATTATCAAATTCAATCCAGATGTAAAATCAACCTATTAATCAAATTGTATTGATAAAATTAATGTATTTTCTTGAAAAATATATTGGAGTTCAAAACTTTGCAACATTTCAAAATTTATAAATTAATATCCACAAACAAAGTTGTAAATTTTGGACATGTCTAAAAATATATTTTACCTTTTGGAATTCATCCATGCTATGGCAAGTATATTTGTATCCCTTTTGACCAGATTCCAATACGAAATTCTTTGCTATTCCTTCAGCAGTGCCCATTTGAGATCCATAAAGTATATTAATCATTTTTATTGTTTTAATTCTATTTTTTGAAGTGAATCCAATTTCTTTTTTTTTTTATTTTATTTATTCAAAACTTTTTTGGAGTTTGAAAACCAAAATAGACATTTGCTAAACATTACAAATTAAGTTCTCTTTTGTTAAAAACATCAAGTTGGAGTCATGGGATTTCAAATGAAATTTGATTCAAATTCAATTATAATAAAAAAAAAAAATTGAAAGGAAGTTTTTTGTTAAGAGGAAATTTTCCTAAATAAAAAAATGGAATTACCAAATGTGATATGGTGCTACTTGTTCAGATATCTAGAGATATCTTCTCTTAAACAAGTGATGTTAGTAAATATCAAAAATATACTAAAAACTCATAAAAGTTTTATCACAACAAAGAATGAAATTTATTTTATCCAACCAATAATATTTTTGGAATTCTCTTTATGAAAATTTCTAATCTCGATATTTTTTCTTTAATAGGTATCAAAAAATTGGAACAGACAAGCCAAAAAAACAGTGAACACAATTTGGATTGTACCAACAATATTAAAGCTGACACAAATAGGAAAAATCTTTGCAAACATCAAAACGTTGGTAATGAACGACTGTTATAAACTAGTTGTTGATTCCCAATTTGCTTCTGCATTAAAATCTATGGAAAATTTGGAAGAACTAAAATTCGAAATCGCTGATCTCACAAACCGTCTTTCTTTTTTTCCCAAAACTTTGCGTAATAATTGATCTTAAATTTTTTTTAAAAAAAATTTTTTAAAAAAACATCCTCTACAGTTCGTTTACATTTCGAAAATTGTGATTTTGGAAAAGATATCAGCTTAATCCCTCGTTTGTTTCCCAATTTGGAAGAATTAAGGTACTGTTTAATTTCTCAACATTTTTCTTTTTTAAAAATTTTGTAAAAAATAAAGCCTAAGAGGAAGCAGGAGCAAAGAAAAAACTGAAGTTAAATTACTTTTTTTTTATCATTAATTTTAAAATTAACTTTGATAAAATTAGTATGAGAACTCGAAATTTGATCTTTCTATGGTTGCATCAATGAACAAACTAAAAGCACTATCAATTTCTGGTTTATCAATCATTTCAAATGACAGTAATTTCCAAAGAAATGTAAACATGAAACAACTCAATCTTTCTCACTGTGATATCAATCAAAACACCTTTAACTTTGTTGTTTCATTATCTAATTTGGAATCATTATCTCTTTATGGTGGCAAGGTAAATGACTTTGATTTGATCAGTTTTGTTTCTCTCTCAAACCTGGTTTATTTAAACATTGGTAATCATTTTAATTTATTTCAAATTTATTTTAAATACATTTTTTTTTTTTTTCAAAAAGCTTACTGTACTCCATTGAACAACATAATATCACAAAATATCAATGACTTTAAAAAGCTCAAATACTTAAACTGTTACCCTCATCAAATTGAAGAGTAAAACTATTTTTTTTTTGGATTCATTTTTTGGGAATTTAATTATATTGTTTTTTGATCTAGTTTAATGATTTATCAAACCAATTTTGATACCCTTTCCAAAAGAATGATAATTTATTGAAATAAATAAACTTTTTTCAAAAAAAAAAAAAAATTATTTTAATTACAAATATAAAAACGATAAGAGTTAATTTAATACTATCAAAAAGTTTCGAGCTCATCTTCTGAAACTTCTTCTTCTGAATATTCCTCCTTTCTTTTGAAAACAAGCTCGTTACTAAGTGACAACTTCTGTTTCTGTTGTTCCTCAGTAAAAGATGAAACAGAAAGAGATCCAAAACTTTGAATTAAAAATTAAATTTAAATTTAAATAAACAAAATTTTATTTTTTACCTGAACGTACGTGTTAATTTCCTTTGAGGACTAAATACAAAATCATCCATAGGATCATCTTGACGCACGTATATTTTCTTGATAGGCTTTTTGTTTTCTACAAGAAACTGTTGACAACGAAGGAACTGATGAGTGAACAACATCACGCTGAGATTTACTAGAAATTGCTTGAACCAGATCTTGTTTTTACATTGGCAGCTTATGTGAAGCATTCTTTTTCAAATTTTAATTTATTTAAATTAATAAAAAAAATTTGTATTATTCTTTACCTTTCTTTCTTTTTGTTGAAACCAATTGAGATGATGCATTTTTTCTTCATCATTTGATCGTATACATCAAACATGTCGCCTAGAAATTTCATAATGAAGAAATTGTTTTTGCAGAGAAGTTCCAACATGTCCACTATCTTTTCTCTTTCCACAGTGCTTGATACATACGCTATAAATAAAAAAAATATGTTTAATTACTTTAAGGGATCAATTATATATCGATTATGTTCATATGTAACTATTATTTTGAATGAAATATATTTTTATTTTTTAAATTTTTTGATTGGAATTGATTTATAATATGCTTTTTGAGAAATATAATAGAGATTGATAGAAAATAATTTGTTTTTTTTTTTTTACCTATATAAAAATTTCTATTTGCGAAATGAAAGGTGTCAGCAAGTATTTCTTCATTAAAATATAAAATATCCTTCACTTCCAGAGGGATATCGATCTCCCTAATCTTCTCTGTTTGCCCAAGCAAACAATTATTTTCACATAGGAACTGGGAAAATTCAATCATCATAGATTGGAAATAATTGGAGAAGCTCCCATCCTGATTCTTGAAGTTTGCCATCAACATCTTTTGCTGTTTAACGTTATAACCGAATTTTATGGTGCATTGTCTCTCACTTTGGATTTGGATGGAATAAATAGTATTGTGAGTTGGATATGATACTTTAAATCCCTTTGGTATTGCAAATCTGGTGAATAAATCTTTAAGATATTTCGTTGAACAATCTCTTCTGATTATCGCTATAAATACTCCAGAAGGTTCGAAATTAGTTGTTTTCTTGATGTAATCAAGGTTTTTATTGTAAAAAAGATTTGATATAAATTCCATTGTGATGTTCTTTTGAGAATGTGAAAGTTTAAATTTTTTTATATTTTAAATATATTTATTTGTCAATCCAGCTTCCATCTCAGAAAAATTAAAAAAATATTGTCGTTTTAATTTTAAAGATATCTTTGGGTATTGTATCGATATCCCATCGATAAAATGATTCACATGAAAGTAGTAAATTAATATTTTCTAAAGAAATATATTTCATTTATAACTTAAGGAAACAAAATTTAAAAATAATAAAGATGTTCCAATGTTGAAGGATTTCTCTCAAGAATTCAATAAATAAAGAAAAAGATATAAAAAAATTCATCAAATTGAATGGGAATTGGGAAAAGCTTTGCAAATTATTAGTAAATTTTTTTTATTTTAACATATTTACGATAAAAAAATTTAAAAACCAAATTTCTATCCAATTTTCATCATTATATCTCCACTTTTATTAATTATTTTTTTGAAACAAATGAACTCATTTTTTGTGGAAAAAAAAAAAGAAGCTGAAAGATGAGTTGCTTATAATTGACAAAGAGTTTCCAATTTGTACCTTATCCAAAAAAGTTAAAGATTCAATGATTAAAAAAGCAATGAAAAGAAAGTCAGTTACTTCGACACACAAAATTAAAGTTTTCAATCCCAAGAACGCTCCAATCCCTGTGATCTCAATAACCAAGAAATAAATGGTTTGTTGTGTTTTTATTTAATAAATTAAAGATTTTGTTTCAAATTAGAAGAGATTGATGGTTACTTAAAAAAAAAGTTTGTTTTTTTCTTATTTTTCTTGTTAAGAGGTGCTTGTTCTTGTTGAAGATATATTTTTTGAGAATCATCCAAAAATGAGTGACAAACAGAAAAAATTAATCAAAATAACATTAAATAACATTGGAAAAGTTGATTCTGATGATAAACAAGCTCCTTCTGATGGTTTAAACCTCTTTCAAAATGCATTGTTTAATATTCAAGTAATAAAAAAACAGAGAAAGAGAAGCCACAATCTATTAGAATACTTAAAACGAACAAACTTAAATTTAACATAAAGTTTATTTTTTTAAATTTCATCTTCTCCATTTTCTCAATACAAGTCATTCTGTATTCCGTGATTAAAGAGAAATACTTTGTAAAGAAGATATCTTGCATTTATTCAATAAATCTAATTAATAAATGAGGAAATGAAACAAAGCCAAACATATTGTTTCAAAAAAAGAACATTACTTTTATTTATTTGCTTCAATATAAAAAATTATAGTTATAAAGATATAGCTTGTTTATTGTTGAAAAATCATCCAATTTTGAAAGTATTCTAATACAAAATCTAATTCAAAATATCCAAATAAAAAATAAATAAAAATTGAAAAGAATGGAAGATGAATTAGAGAAAAATAAGATTATTGGTGAATATGAGCAAATGCAAAGAGGGATTAAATTGATATCTGAAAAAATTGCAGAATTAAATGTGGATCTAAGAGAACATGAGTAAAAATATCAAGAATCCCCTTTTAAATATTTTATTATTTATAACCCTATTAAAAGATTGGTGATCAATTCTATCAAAGATCTTGATCCAAAAAGAAAATGTTTCAGAAAAATTGGAGGAATTTTAGTGGAAAGAACAATCGGTGAAGTATTGCCTGCAGTACAAAAAAATTTGGATGGAGTAATCAATTTAATTATTACCCTTTTATAATCTAAATTTATACATCATATACACTCAATAAATTATTTTTCGATCTTTTGTTCAAAATTATCCAAAAAATAGAATATATATATATTACTTTATTTATCTATTATATTCAAATGAATGGATGAAATAAAGTATGATAATCATATTCCTCAACATGTTATTTTAGAAAACTAATCCAATTAAATTAAATTAAAAACACCAAATTTCTTCAAAGATTCAAGATGTAATAGAACAATTGAAAAAACAATTACATCAAAAACAAGAAGAATCACAAGAATTCCAACAAAAATTTCAAATAAGAGTAGAAAACTCAAATGAAGAAAGTAAAGAGAACAAAGAAGAAGAAAAGAAAGAAAACACTGGTGTTTTAATTTAAATCAAGAACCAAATTAAATTATTTAATTAAATAACAAAAAAAGAAAAGAAAAAATGGATCAAAATAAAATTTGTTTATTTATAATTTAAAGTAATCCACGATCTTTGAAGACTTGGTACATAGTAGTTCCAAGACGAGCAGGGGATTCGGAGATAGTTACACCAGCATCTTTCAAAGCATTAATTTTGGAAGGAGCATCACCAGTACCTCCAGAAATGATAGCACCAGCATGACCCATACGTCTTCCTAAAATATTTTTTAAAAAAAAAGTTCATTTAGTTAAAAAAAAAAAAAATATTTTAATTATTTTATTTTAATAATAAATAAAATTAAAAAAATAAAATTTTTTTACCTGGTGGAGCAGTGATACCAGCAATAAACCCAACAACAGGTTTCTTAGAAGATCCAGTGTTGTGAGTCTTCAAAAATTCAGCAGCCTCCTCTTCAGCTTGACCACCGATCTCACCGATCATGATGATACCTTCAGTTTGAGGATCTTGGAGGAACATTTTCAAAACATCAACAAAGTTAGTTCCATTAAAAGGATCTCCTCCAATACCGACACAGGTGGATTGTCCCAAACCTACGCTGGTGGTTTGTGCGACTGCTTCGTAGGTCAAGGTACCACTTCTTGAGACGACTCCGATTCTTCCAGGGAAGTGGATGTGTCCAGGCATGATTCCAATTTTGCATTCTCCTGGTTTGATAATTCCTATCATCAAAAAGTTGATTCAAAGTTAATTTGAGGTATTTGATTAAAGGATATGATTATTTATAAATTAGGTTAATAAGGTTTTATATTTCTGGTATAAAACATAATAGGACATAATCTAATAATAGGTATGATTATTAAATATAATCGATAATTCAAAAGTGTATTTTAAGGATATACTCAAATAGGTTATCTCTGATAATTTTTTCAAATAGAAAGATAGTAATGAATTAAAATAAGTTTTATTTGATATATGAAGTATAATTTTTGAAAAAAAGAAAAGAGTATTTTACCAGGACAGTTTGGTCCAATCAATCTTGATTTGGTTTGTCTGTTTAATCTATATTTGACTCTAACCATATCTTGTTGAGGAATACCTTCAGTGATACAGACAATCAATGGGATTTCTGCTTCCATTGCTTCCTCAATAGCGCTTGCAGCAAATGGAGGAGGGACATAAATAACGGTAGCCTCTGCACCAGTAGCATCACGAGCCTAAAATTTAAAAGGATTTTGTTAAATGTCTAATGATAAACGAATAATGAGCAAATCCCAAATTGTTTTAAGAAATCATCCAAAAAAAGTTGATAATATTGATTAATAATCTTTTGAGAAAGATTTTATGAGAATTAAGATTGGTTTTTTCAAATATATAAATGTTTTTTATAACGTTGTGAAATAAATGATCAATTCAACTAAAATTAAAAAAAATTATAAAATATATCTTCAAAATAATATTTTTTTATAAATTTATAAAAAATATTATTTTATAATGTGGGATTAATTATTGTTTTTCTCTTTTGGGTAAATTATAGGTATTTTTACCTCTCTACAATTTGAAAAAACTGGAAGACCAATATGAGTAAATCCTTTTGGCTTTCCAACAGAAACACCTCCAACCATTTTGGTACCATATTCAATAGCTTGTGTGGTATGGAATGTACCCTAGGATTATAAAGTGAAATAAGTATCGTTTAATTATAAAAGGAGAATAAAAGGAGAAAAATTTTTTTCATACTTGCTTTCCGGTCATTCCTTGGCAAATTACTCTTGTGCTGCTATCAATCATTACATAGGGTTGTTGTTTAGAGTAAAATTTTTTGTTGACTTCAAAGAAGCTATTTTTGGAGATTTTGAAGGATCCAAAATTTAATTTGGTTTTGTTAAGTTTCAAATTTTTGATCTTCATTTGCTGCTTATATCAATTTTTTTTATAATTTATTTTTATTATGAGTCCAAAATTGATTGGTATATCAAAATGAAT
>JAMYWO010000205.1:0-17892 GCA_024220525.1 Cochliopodium minus
GCAATTGAAGCAAATAAAAGAAAAATCAGTTGGAATACAAAGGAAGGAGTGAAAGAACCAAATTACTGGGGAAGTATCACTCAATCATCCACTGTATCAATTGGAATTGATGAGAAAGGAGATGATGTTTACATTCCTTTGGGAAATCTTCTTCCAATGGTTCATCCAAATGATATCGTGATTGGAGGATGGGATATCAACAAAGCAAACATTGCTGAATCAATGAAACGTGCATGTGTTTTCGATTATGATCTTCAAAGACAATTGCATCCTCATCTTGAACATTTGATTCCAATGCCATCGATCTATTATCCTGATTTCATTGCAGCAAATCAAAGTGATAGAGCAGACAATTTGATTGAGGGAGATGATAAACAAAAACATCTTGAAAGAATCCGTTCTGACATTCAAAAGTTCAAACAAAGCAACAGCTTGGACAAGGTTGTTGTCATTTGGTCTGCAAACACTGAAAGATTCGCTGAAATCATTGAAGGAGTGAATGATACTGCAGATAACCTTTTGAAATCAATCAAAATCTCACACTCTGAAGTATCTCCATCAACCATCTTTGCAGTTGCTTGTATTCTTGAAGGAGTTCCTTTCATAAATGGATCTCCTCAAAACACTTTTGTTCCTGGTGCAGTTGAACTTGCAGAGAAACACAAATCTTTCATTGGAGGAGATGATTTCAAGAGTGGACAAACCAAAATGAAATCAGTTCTTGTTGATTTTCTTGTTTCAGCAGGTATCAAACCTGTTTCGATCACTTCTTACAATCACTTGGGAAATAATGATGGAAAGAATTTGTCTGCTCCTTCTCAATTTCGCTCCAAAGAAATCTCAAAATCAAATGTTGTTGATGATATGGTTGCATCCAACGATATTCTTTACAAAGAAGGAGAACATCCAGATCACATCGTTGTTATCAAGTATGTTCCATATGTAAAAGACTCAAAGAGAGCACTTGATGAATACATCAGTGAAATCTTTATGGGAGGACAAAACACCATCTCAATGCATAACACTTGTGAAGATTCTCTTTTGGCCTCTCCTTTGATTTTGGATTTGGTAATTATGGCAGAGTTGTTCACAAGAATCCAATACAAAACTGAAACAATGAGAAACTTTTCTCCTTTCCACTCTGTTTTGTCGATCCTTTCATACTTGCTCAAAGCTCCTCTTGTTCAAAAAGGGACTCCTGTTGTCAACTCTCTTTTCAAACAAAGAAGTTGTATTGTTAACATCTTTAGAGCTTGTATCGGTCTTCCTCCAACCAATGAAATGCAACTTGAGAACAGAACTTGGAAGACAACTGGAGAATCAATCTTGACTCCAAATTAAAATATTTATTTGTTAATTAAACTTTTCCGAAAATAATCTTTCTTTTTCAAAAATAGTTTTTATTTTTAAATAATTTAATTTTTAATAAATCATTGATTTCCACCATAGCTTGTACAATTCAAATATTAAATAATTTCATGCTTATTATCCACTCTTCATTTCCATCTCTTATAGATTCCAATCAATCCATTTATCATTCCAAAGTAACCAATAGACTTTGAAGACCAGTTATTCTTCCAATTAGGAAAACAGAAATAGATAGCCAGCTGCAAATCAGCAAAGTAGGAGATGAGGGTGATGATGGTCTCCTTTATCTTCTCACGTCTCTGCAATTCCTGCTTATGATCGCCTGATTTCTTTGAAATTTCTCTATTTAACTCCCTTATTTCATAAGCTATCCATACTAACACAGATACCATCCATGACCAACTTCCCACAAAATTATAGCTCCAATCTGAGAATTTTTTATTTAGCGGCAATATATTGTAATCCACAAGGAACGGTATATTATCAACGAAATAGTAGAAAAAATCAGAGATATGTGCACATAGCAATGCTATCCACATTACCTTATTTTCTCTTTTAATATTTTCTTTGGAGAAATGATCTATCAATCCTGGCACTATATTGAGGGACATGAAAAACCTCCCTACTCTTCTGGCAGATCCCATTGATTGTCTGAATTCTTCCAATGTTTTTGCTCTCTCCTCATTTCCACTTTCTTTTGCTCTCTCTATGAATATTCTTGATCCATAATGCAACACCTTTACTATTTTATCTCTTCCACCATGATTATCCAACAAATTATTGATCTTTGACAACATTTTTTTCCAAATCAATTTTTTTTTTTTCAATAAAGAAAAAACTTGGGATTTTATATTTTACCAAACAAATTTAAAAAGAAAACAAAAAGAAAAATCAATAAATTTTTAACTAACTTATAAATTATCTAAACACTGCTAGAAACTTTAACTTGCCTTTAATAGACGAAAAATTTTTCTTTTACAAATAGTTTTAAATTCAAATAGATTAATTAACAAATAAATAAAAAGTTTTTAATTTCTTTTCTTTTTGTGATATTTGAAGGAGAGTTTCTCATAAAGATCATCTTCTTTAAGCAAGAGTTTCTGGGAGTCAATGAGAAAATCGCTTGGGATATTCTCGGGAGCCTCCCTAATTAACAATTCTACCATTTTCTTTCTCTTTTTGCTTTCAGGCAACTAGAAAAAACAATATTAAAAAAAGAACATAAAAAAAAATGAAAATAAAATAAAAAATTATAAATAAAAGTGAAATAAAAATATTTTTTTTGTCAGAAATTTTATTAGGTAGCTCAGAGTTGTCTGCAAAGAATTAAGACAAATGCCTGAAATCATCATGATCAAAAAATATGATTCAAAAAAAAAAAAGGGGTACAGAAAAATAAAAAATAAAAATAAAATAAAAAATAAAAATAAAAAAAATTGTAGAAATAAAATAAAATAAAAAATTAAAAATAAGAATAAAATAAAAATTAATAAATTTTTTTTTCTACCTTTGTTATTTTTAAATATTTTTTATCCAAAGGATGTTTTTTAGGTTTTTCAATGGGAGGATTAAAACCGCCAGTAGAAGTGTCATAAGCAGTGACCTCATGCAAAGCATCAAATCTTTCATTCAAAGGAATTTCTTTGCCTTGCAATATGTCACGGGAGACTCTTGAGATGGAGGGGTGGTAGTGTTGGGTGAGTAATGGGAGCTCCCACAGGCCGGTGGAGAAAGCGGAGCTGTGGTCTGGATCTTCTACGAATGGCAAGAAAGTACCTGCTCCTGTTGTTTCTTCGTCCAACATTTGTTGTAATCTTTTTTTTTTTTTTGTTATTGGAAATGGTGAGTAATGATAATAAAAATTAAAAAAATAAAATAAAACCATTGTTAATAAAACAATTGAAATAAAAATTAAAAAAATTGAATAATACTTTAATTTGAGGTTTAAATAAGTTAAAAAAAACAATTTGGTAAAATCAAAATAAATGGAATTTAATTTAAATAAAAAATAAAAAATAAAAAATAAAAAATAAAAAATAAAAAATAAAAAATAAAAAATAAAAAATAAAAAATAAAAAAATCACAAAAGGAGAAATATAAAAATTTTAAAAAATAAATTTAAAAACCTTGGCTCGTGTTGCAACATCATTCGAATTACTCTCAAAAAACCCATGGTCAAATTAGGAGCACTGACAAGAGACAAAGTGGCCATTCTCTTCATATAAGCACCACTTCTCAACAAGAAGGTCATCTTTCTTTGGATGAACATGGTTTGGAGACACTTCACTGCTGCGAGGGATATTTTGTTTTCTCTTCTTTCTGTGATTTCTGTGATACGTGGGTAGAGATATTTGAAAAATTCTCCAAGGTCTACGTTCAATACGTCACCAGTACCTTTGAAGAGAAAAAAAAAAGATTAAAATTAATGGTGATATTATTAAAAAAAAAAATAAATAAATAAGAATTAAAATAACAATTAGAAAAACACAAAATAAGATAAAACAATGAATAACAGAACAACAAAAGTAAAATTTACTCATGTAAAAAATTTTTATTGAAATTAAATTTGGAAAAAAAATAATAAAAAAAAATAATGAAAAAAAAATAATGAAATAATAAAAAAAAGAATAAAAAAAAATTAATCGTAAATTCTTTGTGAATTGTAACAAGACAAAATGAAATATTTTACTTTCTTGAAGTCCAAAAGCAGCCAAAACAGCATTCAAAGAACTTTCCAAGGAGAGTTTTTGTTCGATCAAAATGTCTCTGAGAGTTTTCAACAAATCATCCATAAAGTCAACGTTGATGAGATGCGCATACTTTGCAAGACCCTCCAACACAGGAGGCAACAACTTGTTGTTGTTGGTGTACTTCAAAATTCTGAAGTAGGTCAAGAACATCGACTTGAGGATGTTAGTTTGGAACATTTGTTCTTGTTGTTTGTTCTTTTCTGCTTTGGAGTGTTCCATTTCCTTTTCGAATTCTTTGTTTTCTTTGTGTTCCTAATAAAAAATAAATATTAAAATTATAAAAATATTAACACAAAATGAAAAAGATTCAAAATTTTTTGGAAATGATTTTGAAATATTCAAAATTAAATTAATAGACAAATATTTATCTAAATATTAAGATAAAATATTGAATAAAATTACTAAAATGTTGATATAAAGAATTTAACTTTAATAAATTATAAATAAAATTGAAATAAAATATTGAAATAAAGATTCAAGATGGTTGTTTTACTTTTTTCTGTTTACGAGACATTCTCTTTTTGGAGTTTGGATTTATTGTTGGCTCATATGGGTTGATATTTTTGACCTCTGATGTAAAGTTGACGGACATGAAACTTTCGATGATTTCTGGTCTAACATTGAACTCTAATTTAGGAAAAAAATAAAATAAAAAAATATTTAAAAATCGTTTTTGAAAATAAAAAAGTTACTTTTAAATTTTATAGATTGGGTTACAAGTTGTACAGCTTCTAAAACAGAATCTAAATTCTTGTTCATAGAAAAGACAGAAGAAATGGAAGAGATAGCAATCTTGGAGACGTCAGGATTATTGGAGTGCATCAAAGGAACCAAAACAGAGACGATATTCTTACTGAAATTGAAGCTAGGATTAAAGATCAAAAGCTCAGAAAGACACTTGATGGCAATCAACTTGAACTTTGTGACTTGGTTGGATTCGTACTTGGAAAAGTTGGTTTTGAGCACTTTGTCTATTTGATCGTTTTGTTTGATCTTGATGATGTTCTCCAAAATGAGCAAGTACTTTCTGTAGTTCTCCAACAAGCTAGCTTCGAACTTTCTTCTCTTCAGAACATCTTTGGAGACCTTGGATTTAAGTTCTTCTTCGGTGGGCATTCTGAGTCTGTACATAGGACGAAGATCTTTGTAGATGGACATTATGGAACCAATAGCCAACTTCTTTACGGTGATATCGCTATCGTAGATGAGTTTATTCAGTCCTGTTATTTTAAGGATGTTTTGTTCGGGATCTTCCAAGATGGAAGAAGCGATCGAGGCGATCTCTTCTTTTTTCTGTGTCATTCTTTCGTTTCTTTTTTTGAAGAGTTCCATTTCGAGCATTCTGGGATCCTGATTCGCCAACTCCTCCAAATTTTTATCATCTTGACTGTATTCCTCGACAACTTCGATATCCATATCATCATCTTCATCATCTTCCTTGTTTCCCTCCCCGATATCTTCTCCTTCCTCCTCATCCTCTTCACTGGATGATATCGAATCGAATACTAAATCTGTTCTCTTTTTGAGAAATCCATCTTTGGTTTTGATAGGTAACAAATTTCCTCTCTTTTCTTCATCTCTCCATTCTTTTGGAGCCTTTCTTGGCTGTTTCTCGAATTCCGATTCTATTGTTTTTTCTTCTTTATTATTCTTTTTTGATAGTTTCTTCTGTTTCAATTTTTCTCTTTCTTGTCTCTCATTCAATGCTTTGCTTTAAAGAGGAGATATAAATTTTAAAAATTGATAAATTATAAAGAAAAAAAATCTACTTTGTAGGAATATCATTTTCATTTTCGAGCAAAAATGATATTTTATCTTGATTTTCTTCAATGAAATCAATATCTTCTTTTGTAACTCCATGTTCCAATTTATCTTTGTAAATATCTGTTTTTATAATTCTCTTTTTTTGTTTATTAGGTTTTTTTGATTTTGGTTTGTTATTGTTTGGTTTTAAATTGTTTTGATTTTTCTTAGCATTCTTCTTATTCATATTTGGTGATTTTGCATTTTTTTTCTGTTGTGATCAAAATTATTGTAAGGAAACATGTGGAAGATTTATATTCGATACATACCATCATTTTGAATAAAATTCTGTTTTTCTCAATTATTTATCAAACAAATCTCAAAATCTTGATTTTTTTTTTTTTAATTTTTCTCCATTTTTTATTTTCTTTTTTCAATTTATTGGAGGTTATAGAATTTTATTCAATCAATTTTAATTCAAATTTAGATCCAATTAGAAAATTTTGATACAATGTATCTTTTTATTTGAAAGAATATACTTTTAGAAAGAAAAAGTGAAAGAATTATAAAAACCAATCAAAAATAATTTTAAAATAATATATAAAAAAAAAAATAAAGGTAATATAAATATTTTTAAAAATACTCACCTATCCAAAAAAACATGAATTCATAATTGTTAAAATATCAAAAATAAAGTTTTTAAGATGGTAAAAAAAAATATCTCATAAACAATTTTTATCCCTTTATATATTAATATATCAAATCATAAATATAAATAGGGAGAACTCTTTAGAAGTCAAGAAATCCAATTAATACAGCTCTTTATCCAGTTTGATGCAGCTCATGATACTGTTGAAGAGCTTGGTAATCTTGGGAGAGTACAATTTAGAGATGTAATATTTAAAAAAAAATTTTTTTTTTTTCAATGAATATAAAATCTATGGAGAAATAAATTATACTATAATTTTAACCAATAATAATGTATATATTAGTTAAATTCAGAGGATACTGCTTTCCAACGTAATTTCGTTAATGATGTTAAAAGATGTGATGAAATGGAAGATAGATTAATCACAATCTTAAACGAACTTGCAAGAGAAAAGAAAGAAGGAGCAGATTTTATTGTGGAAGATTCTGGGCTTGATAATAAACCAATCACTATGGATGCTTTGGAGGTATAATTTTTTATATTCATTGATCTTTCTGAAAAATTAATTAATATTTTTAAAAAAAATTATAGCAAAGATTAGAATTAGAAGAAAGAGAATTGGTTGGTGAAAACAGCAATACCGAACAATTGGAAAGAAGAAAGAATGAATTGACTGAACTTAAACATGTATTAGAGAAAGATTCCACCTTCTTCCATGAAGCAGGAGATATCAGAGGAGAATCAAATCTTGAGGGAGAATCTATCAACCTCATTTCTGGAGAAAAGGGAAAAGATGATGATTTTGAAACTCCATATCCAAAAATGGGATTTAATTTGGGATTCATCACTGGTGTCATCCAAGAAGATAAATTCCTTGCTTTTGAACGTGTCTTATGGAGAGCAACAAGAGGAAACTTGTTCATGAGAAGCGAACAAATCCATGATTATATCATTGATCCACATACAAGAGAAGAAGTCACCAAAGTTGTATTCATCATTTTCTTCCAAGGTCAAAGAATCCAAAACAAAATCAAAAAAATCTGTGAAGCATTCAAGGCGAACATCTACCAATGTCCTGAAAGCGCAAATGAAAGAAATGAATTGTTGAGAGAGATCAAGACCCAATTGAAGAATTTAGAAATTGTTATCGAGAAGGGTAAAGAACATAGATTGAAAATCCTTAGAAGATGTGGTTCTGAAATTAGAAACTGGGAAGTTAAAGTAGCAACTGAGAAATCAATCTATCACACCATGAACTTGTTTAACTATGATCATGGGCGTAGATGTTTGATTGCAGAAGGATGGTGCCCAAAAGAATGCATAAATGAAGTACAATATGCTCTCCGTAAAGCAACCGAAAGATCTGGTTCTGTTGTTCCATCCATTTTATCCATCATTCAACCTAACGAAACTCCACCAACCTACTTTAAGGTAAACAAGTATACTGCTGCTTACCAAGATATTGTTGATGCTTACGGTATTCCTCATTATGGAGAAATCAATCCTACTGTATTTACCATCATGACCTTTCCTTTCCTCTTTGCAGTGATGTATGGAGATATCGGTCATGGTATTTTGATTTTGTTGTTTGCTATTGCTCTCCTCGCAAATGAAAAGAAACTCGCAAAAGTAAAGATGAATGAAATCTTGCAAATGATGTTTGATGGTCGTTATGTCTTGCTTATGATGGCTATCGGAACATTGTATACTGGTCTTTTATACAATGAGTTTTTTGCTATTCCTATGAACATCTTTGGATCAAAGTGGGAGAAATGTACTGGTCCTTATTTGTGCCCAAATCCTAACAAACCTACCTATCCTTTTGGTGTTGATCCTGCATGGAAAGGTTCAAAGAACGAATTGATCTTCCTCAACTCTTTGAAGATGAAATTGTCTGTCATCATTGGAGTAATTCAAATGATGATGGGTATCTTTATGCATTGTTTGAATGCTATTCACTTCAAGAAGTGGTACAACATCTTTTTTGAGTTTATCCCTCAAACTCTCTTCATGTTGTCCATCTTTGGTTACATGGACTTTTTGATCATTCTTAAATGGGTTAAACCATGGCCTGATCCATCCAAAGCACCAAACATTATCAACGTCCTCATTCAAATGTTCTTGCAACCAACCTCCCCTGATGCAATCAATCTCAACCTCCTCGGATCTGTCCAAAAACCAATCCAAATCGTTCTCGTCATCATTGCAGGTATCTGTATCCCAATCATGTTATTGCCTAAACCTTTACTCTTGAGAAGAGATGCTATGAGAGGACACCACGATCCTGAGCATGGAGATCATTTTGAATTCGGAGAAGTCTTCATTCATCAATTGATTCACACCATTGAGTTTGTTCTTGGATCCATTTCCAACACTGCTAGTTATTTGCGTTTGTGGGCTCTTTCTCTTGCCCATGCTGAACTTTCCATTGTGTTTTGGGAAAAGATCATGGTTGCTATGTTGGGTCTTTCTGATGGATCTAGTGCTGGGTTCGTTTACATGTATGTTGGTTTTGCTGTCTGGGCTGCTTTCACTGTTGGTGTGTTACTTATTATGGAATCTTTGAGTGCCTTTCTTCATGCTTTGAGATTACATTGGGTAGAGTTCCAAAATAAGTTCTACCTTGGTGATGGACGTAAATTTGCTCCTTACAGATTTAATGATCTTGTCCTTGCCAACTCATTTATTCAAGTTTAATCACAAAAATTAAAAAAAATTTATATTTCCACATAATTTGAAATACAAATATTCCAATTAAACATGTTATTTAATACCAAATATACCCATCATTAGTTTGATGAGTTTTTAAATTGTAGATAATAAAAATTGTAATGTATTAAATAAAATAATAAAAAAATAAAATCGAAAAAAGTACAATATCAAACAAAATCCATAACAAATGAACGAGAATAAAGAGAATTTAGAATATGATGATAAATGGTCAAGGTAAAATTTTTTCTTTCAAATTTAAATAGGACAACAAATTTACTTTTCATAATTTGCTTTTAAATAGATTGATTCACGCAATTGGAAAGGAAGCTTTGATGAAGATGGTATTCAAAATTTTTTAAAACAATTTCTTCAACTCATTATTAAATTATCCTCCTAATAAAATTTAATTAGCAACAAGCAAAAATTTTAGTATCAGGATTGAAAGGTCTTGGAATGGAAATTGGTAAATATTTTTGATATATATCTTGAAATTTATTTTTTAATTCCTCATCAAATCTTGATATTTATAGCTAAAAATGTTGTATTGATGGGTATTAGAAAATGCACAATCTATGATAATGAAAAAGTAGAAATCAGAGATCTTTCATCCCAAGTAAAAACATTTTTTTCGATTTTATCACTAAATAATTCAAAAAAAAAAATATATTTCAATATTTGAAATATCATCCAATTTAAATTTTTCTTTTTAGTTCTTTTTGAGAGAAGGAGATGTTGGAAAAATTCGTTCTGAAGTAGTCAGACCTAGACTCCAAGAATTGAATGATGGATGTAATTTGGATGTTGCCAAAGAAATCAACGACGAAATCTTGCTCCAACACACTATTGTCATCATGACAAATAACAAATCTCTCACTGAATTGAAGAGAGTCTCAGAATTGTGCCATGAAAAAGGTATTGCATTCATTTGTACTGATACTTTTGGATTGTGGGGTTATGGTTTTGCTGATTTTGGAAAGGAGCACATAATTACTGATAAGAATGGAGAACCTGCAACTGAAGGATATATTTTGGCTTTGATTAAAGATGAAAACAATCAAGGTAAAATTAAATTATAATTGAATAATATACTATCATGAAGTTTTATAAAAACAAATTATCTTTTAAAAACAAGATGTACAATTAATTTTTTAAATCATCTTTATTTTAAAGGATATATCACTTCTCAAACAAGACATAATCTCGAAGATGGAGATATCATCAAAATCGAAGAGGTAGAAGGATACAGCTCTTTGAACGGAAACAGTTTCAAGGTTGAAGTGAAGGGTCCTTTCGATTTGGCCATTGGAGATTTGAGCAAGTACGAAGGAAACTACGTTAAAGGAGGAATGTACATTTTGCAAAAGCTTCCAACCAAACATTCCTACAATTCTATGGGATCTTTGTTGGCTGAACCTATTGCTTTTGACAAGGTTGTTACTTTGGATTGGGCATACATGGGAGAAAATGCACAAAATGTTGTTCTTTTCCAAGCTTTGCTCGCTTTCAGAGAAAAACACAATGGTGATTTGCCTCGTTCTTACAATGACGAAGATACCAATGAAGTCCTCGAGTTGGCAAAGAAAATCAATGATGAAACTGAAAAAACAGAGTTGAACATTGACTTGTTGAAGAGAATCATCAGACAATCCAGAGGAGACTTAAACTGTATGGCTGCATTCTTTGGAGGTATTTTGGCCCAAGAAGCTATCAAATCTCAATCCGGTAAATATGTTCCTCTTGATCAATTCTTCTTCTATGATGCAGTAAGAAATTGCTTGCCAGAGAAAGAGTTGGACTTGTCTGAATACAAAGAAGAAGGAACAAGATACGATGGTCAAATTTGTGTTCTAGGAAAAACAGTACAACATCAATTGGAAAACTTGAAGTACTTTTTGGTCGGAGCAGGAGCTATTGGATGTGAAATGTTGAAAAACTTTTGCATGATCGGTCTCTCTGCAGGTAAGGAAGGATTGCTCAAAATCGTAGATTTGGATATCATTGAAATCTCCAACTTGAATCGTCAGTTCCTTTACAGACCTCATGATGTAAAGAAACCAAAAGCAGAGTGCAGTGCTAGAGCTGCAAAGGTGATGAACCCTAACATCAACATCCAAACCTTTACCACCAAAGTATGCCCTGAAACCGAAGATGTATATAACGATGAGTATTGGAATGGTTTGGACGGTGTTTGTAACGCTCTTGATAACTTGCAAGCCAGACTTTATGTTGATTCCAGATGTGTTTTCTACAGAAAGAGTCTTTTGGAGAGTGGTACCTTGGGAACTAAAGGTAACACCCAAGTTATTGTTCCTGGATTGACTCAATACTATGGTGAAAGTAGAGATCCTGAACCTACTGAAACTGCTAGAGTAATTCTTCACATTCTTCTTTTTTTTTTCGTCAACTTTTTATTTACCAAAATTTTTTTTTTAGTGTTTGTTACATTCTTTCCCATCTAACATTGATATGTGTCTTCAATGGGCTAGAGAATTGATCTTTGAAGGAGAGTTTGTAAGTTACATCGAATCATTCAACAACTACCTCAAAAAAGCAGATTACATTGACACCATGGAAGAGATGCAACTCAGAAAGACTTTGGACAACTTTAAGAAGATCCTTCCTCTCCCAAAGAGCTTTGATGATTGTATCGTATGGGCAAGAACTCAATTCCAACAATACTACAACCACGATCCTAAACAATTGATCCACAACTTCCCTCTTGACAAAAAAGATAACAATGGAACTCCTTTCTGGACTGGAACAAGAAGACCTCCTATTTCATTGGAATTTGATGCTAAGAACGATGATCATGCAAACTTTGTTGTTTCTGCTACCTTTTTGAGAGCTTACACTTGTGGTATCATCGATAATGAATTGAAACCTGGTGATATTGAAGACAAAGTGAAACACATTCTTAGTGTTGCTTCAAAGGTCACCTTCCCTCCTTTTGTACCTGCCAAGGGTTTGAAGATTGCAACCAACGAAGAAGAAGAAAAAGAATTGCAAAAGTCTGAATCATCTGGAACCAAAGAGGAACTTCTCAAGATTCTTCCTCCACGTGAATCCACCAAACCTTTGGTTATTTGCGATTTCGAAAAGGATGATGACAGAAACTTCCACATTGACTTTATTCACTCTAGTTCCAACTTGAAAGCAGCTGCATACAGCATCAAATTAGTCACCAGATTACAAGCTAAATTGATTGCAGGTCGTATTGTCCCTGCTATCGTTACTACCACTGCTTCTGTTGCAGGTCTCGTAATTTTTGAATTGTACAAGTTGCTCCGTAAAGATATCAAGCTCGAAAACTTTAGAAACTCTTTTTTCACTCTTGCTCTCGATATCTTTCAAATTTCCGAGCCTATGCCTCCTAGATCTTACACCTTCAAAGGTGAAAAGAAAACTTCCTGGGATTTGATCAAGTTTCAAGAAGGTGATTTGACTGTCAACCAGTTCTTGGAGAAATTCAAAGAGAAATTTGGATTTGATATCTTGACCATAGAGTATAACACTGGTTCTAAGGATAAAGAAGGAAAGGATGTCATCAAACTCCTCTACAAGAGTTTTGGTAACGAAGATATCAAGGGTGATTTTGATAAAAAACTTTCCGAGTTGGTTTCTCGTCATAAAAAGGGTGGTCTTTCCAAGACTGATAATTGTTTTCCTCTTATTGTTGTTCTTGATTCTGATGATGAGGACAATGAAGATGAATGCCCTCCTGTCTATTTATTCTTCCGTTAAAAACCAATTCATAAATAAATTCTATTCAAAAAACATAATAAAATTAAAAATTTTTTTATTTGAACAAAGCAAATTCATATTCTTTAATGATCGAGTATTATTTTGTGAAAGAGTATTCTCTTTTCTTTTGAGTTTGCTTTTGATTGAATCAATTAGTATAGAAGTAACAAGTTTGGATCGATGTAATCAAAATTGGATTGTTTGATTGCAAAGTCATCAGAAAAAAGAATTTTGTGACTGCTTTTCAATTTTGGGCATGACAATATGAATACATAATTGAAAAGAAACATCAAAGTTTGTTGATCTTCCTATCTTATGTTTTTGTTTTTGTGAGTTCTAGATCATCAAAAATGAAGAAACAAAGAATAAAATTTTATTCTTTTGACAATAAAATTTTAATAAAATATTTTTTTTTTTGAAAACAAGAAAATAAAAGTCAAATTCGTTTGTTTTAGACTTTGATCTTGCTTCTCTTGATAGTATGGACATAACCTGCTTTGATAGTTTGTACAGTTCTTCTTGAAAGACAAGAGTTACAGTAGAGGAAGTGCATTCTGTTCTCTTTTTTCAAGACGGTGTCTACGCTTTGGCAAGTGTTGCACTTGACAAACTCACTGATGTAATGCTTAATTACGGTTTCTGCTTGTTTAGGTTGAAATCTTCCTTTGATGGTCAAAGCAGAGTTCACATCTAAATTTTTTTAAAAATAAATAAAAATAAATAAGCAAAAATAATGAAATATTTCGTGTTAAACAATATAATTAAACAAAGTAAAAAAAAATGTTTTTAAAAAAAGAAATGTTTGAGCAGAAAATAATAATAATAATAAAAATTTAAAAACTAAAATTTTTTTTTTGACCCAAAGAACCAGTGGTGTTCAATTCGACGAGAGCGTAGTTTTGAAAATGCTCAATAGGACGATTCATTTTTGAGCAAATGACTGGAAAGTTGCTCCATACAGTCTTGGTGGTACCATCTCTTACGAGAACAGGAGGTGGGAGTTTCATCTTGGCTGCTTGTCCACTAAAAAAATTGAAAAAAGAAAATAAAAAATAAAAAAAAAAAAGAAATTGTATAAAGAAAAATAAAAAATAAAAATCAAAAAAAATAAAAAATAAAAAATAAAAATTATGAATAAAAATAAAAAAACTTTGAATGAACTTTTTTTTTAATTTTACCTTGAAGAACCAGACTCTTGCAACAAACCTTGAATTCTGTTCAACAATTCAAAGTAGTCGTAGTCTCGCTCGTTATCGTTCCAATTCTCCTCCACGGGAGTTTCTTTAGGGGAACCCTTCTTTTTTCCGCTGAGATCGAGTTCGGGCAAAAGTTCCTCGATTTTGTTAACTGGTTCTTTCTTTTCTACAATCTCTGTGCTTTCTGTTTCTTTGGTCTTTTTAATTCAAAGTTTTTTAAGAAAAATTTAGTTTTATTTGGTAATTTTTATTGTGATGGTATAATGCTCTCTTTTGGGTATTGATTCTAAAATCTAATATATTCTACTTTGATATTTTTTTAAGAGATCTCCAAAATCTCTAACTTTTATAATTTGTTGTTAGATTTGATCAATATTTTTTAATAATGATCTATGATATTGTTATATTTGAGTTCAATGCAAAAATTATAGTATATTTTAGTATTTCTTCATTTAGAAATGGATTAATGAATAATTTTGTTATTATACTTTTAAATTTTCATAATATTTGAATATAATGACCAATAATAATAATTTTCAAGAATATTCTTTATATTAATGATTTTATCTCACATATTCCTGTAATATATTAATTTATTGAGCTGATGGAAATTTTTTATGTTTCTTACAATTGGTTTTTTGGTCTTTTTGACTCCTGTCTTTTTCTTCTTTATCTTCTTTTTCTTCAAATCCAAATCTAATTTTGGTTGTTCTCCTTCCTATAATGAGAATTAGAGAAATTATTGAGAAATAGGCGAAAATTTATAAATATATATGAGTTTAAATTTTGCTTTATAATAAGATTTGATGGAAAATACCAATGTATTACTCATTTTTGTTTGTTTTATGTGTATGATCTGATATGATTTTTTTTTTAATTTTTTTCTCCTTTTATTTTTTCTGAAAGAGAATAATAAAGAAATGAAAAGAGATATGATAAGAGATCTCTTTAGTATAAAAATATGATCCCTGATATTACCAATATTTTCTTTATAAGCCATTTTATTTGAATAATCAGTTAAATAAATTTAAAAATCCTTTCCTTCAACAATACATCTTTTTTGTGATGTTTCGTAATTAGAGAAAAAATTGAATCTCTTTAGAATTTTCAAAAAGAAAAAAAAATTGATTGTTTGCTTTTATTAAAGATAGTGTTCCTCCTGCACTATTATTCATATATCTTTTTGGAAATCAAATCTAACATCATAAAATAAATATATTTGAAGAATAAAGAAGAAAAAATATAAAAAAAAGATATAACATAGAAAATGAAAATCCTGATAGTATTGCTCCTCCTCTTGTTATCATTATCAAATCTACAAAGTAAAAAATTCGGCCAATATTAACAAAATAATTAATAATTTGAAGAAAAATTTGATAAGATTGAATATAGCAAAATATAATTTGAAATACTTGTTTGGAATTCTATCGATTTTATTTTAAATTTAATTTTATGTTGAATTAATCTTTTTTAAAATTATTTTTTTATTTTTTTTTAGTCATATACAAAGAAGATGTTTTGTTTGGAGAGGACGAGTGTCCGTTCGACTGCTACAACACTACCAGCCAAGGAGTATGTTTCGATGGAACGTGCCAATGTAATCAGCCATACTTGCCTCCATATTGTGCTTTCTGTAAAAGAAATAAAAAAAAAACAAAAAAAATATAAATAATAAAATAAAATAAAATAAAAATAAAAATTAAAAATTAAAAATTAAATAATAAAAATAAGTAAAATAAAAACTAAACAAAAAAAATAAAATTCAAATTGAAATTATTCAATATTTTTTTAAAGCAAATGTCCCAATTGTATCAAATCAAACTACTAATGGAACTATAAGTGGAAGTGGATATTCTTACTATAATTTCCAAGTTGGAACCCTCAATCAAATAACCATCACTTTAAATATTGTAACTCCTGAGTATGATGGTAAGAAGAAAATTTTTTAAAAGTAATAAATTAAATTGATGAAATAATGAATGATAAAAAAAAAATAATGATTTTCAAAATGATAAAATTATTGGAAATAAAATTATTAAATTTAAAAAAATCTTAAAATGAAAATTAAAAAAAATATAAAAAAATGTCGATTATAAATCTTAAAAAAAACTTTGAACAAGTATTAAAAAAAATCAAAATTTTAAAATGAAAATCTTTGATGAAAATTAAAAACAGAAAAAAAAATAAAAATAAATATTAAAAAAAAGTTAATTAAAATATTTTTCTACCAAAAAAAATAAAAAAATAAAAAAATAAAAATAAAAAATAAAAAATAAAATATAAAATATAAAATAAAATAACCTTTTTTTTTTGATCAAAATATAAAGGAACAGCATCTTTACTTTTGCAAAACGGAGACACAATACCAGACATCACAAACTACGACTTTGCAAACCAATCAGAAGTGAACCAAACAACATTAACGTTGACAATAAACCTTTCTAATCAAGCAGTGTTCCAAAGCAATTGGGAGATGGGCGTTTATTGCAACACTTCTTGTAATTTCACTGTTTTCTATGTCGCTTCTTATGTTTGTCCTAATTCTTGCTCTCAAAATGGCTTTTGTTCTCAGGCTACTGCAGTTGTCAATGTAACACCAATTTCTACATGCCTGATTGTTCCATACGTAAAAAACATAACTTTAAATACTTTTTGAAATTAAATTTATTTCTTTTCATTTATATATATTTTTAACCTTTTTTATTGTTGTTTTTAGGTTTATTTTTATTTTTGTTTTTATTGTTTTTATTAAATTTTTAATTTTTAAAACTTTTTTATTTTTAAAAAATTTTATTAATTTTTAAAAATTTTTATTATTTTCATTCTTTAAATTATTATTTTCATTTTTAAATTATTTGATTTATTTTAATTGATCATTTTTTTCATTTTTATTTATTTTTTTATTTTTATTTATTTTTCATTTAGAGGTTTCCAAAATTGCTACACAGTCTAATTTGCCTCTAATTTCATCTACGGTTGGAACTATTTCTACTTCAACATTTCTTCTTCTTCAGGAGACCAGCTCAACATCACTGTCTCTCCCCTTTTAAACAGTCAAGTCTTTGTGTAAAATCAAAATTTTAATAATAAAATAAATAATAAATAAATAATTAAAAATAAAATATAAATATGAAAATAAAAATAAAAAATAAAAACAAAAATAAAAATTAAAAATAAATGAAAAATAAAAAATTAAAATTAAAAATATATTAAATAAAAACAAAAATAATCAAAATAAAAAAATAAAAATAAAAATAAATTCAAATTTAAAATAAATAATTAAAAAGAAGAATAAAACATTTTTATTTAAACAAAAATAATTAGATATATCCAACAATACACATTCCAACAATCTTCAGCTACACCAACTATTTTGAAGCTGTAAACTCCCACAATGTATTAATAACCAAACCAACTCCATCATTGTGGTACATCGGTAAAAAAATAAAAGTTATTTTATTTAATTTTTATTTTTATTTTATTTCATATTTTATTAATATTTTAATTTTATTTATTAAAAATTTTTTTATTTTTTATTTTTAAATAGTATATATTCTACAAGCACTGTCACTTATTCTCTTTACACAAACTACCAACCTTTGTCCCAACAACTGTAATGGGAACGGAGGCTGCTTCCAAATGGAATTTGTAGCTGTACTCCTCCATATCAAGACTTGATTGTTCTTTATGTAAAAAAATTTCTAAAATTTAAATTAATTTTTTTATTTTTTTT
>JAMYWO010000205.1:18015-46453 GCA_024220525.1 Cochliopodium minus
CCCAGTTATGGTGGATCCATTGTTTCCTCCCCATCCAACAACGAGCATTCCCAATTTTGGCACAGTTGATTCAGTTTGGAAGGTATATTGTTCGCTCTTTGGATTGACAATATATTGTCCTTGTTCATTCTTTGTCACTACTTCAGTATTGTAGGTATACTTTGATGTGATTTTATCTTGGCTATAGACGACGTTTGGTGAATTTACTTTAAAAGAAAAAGAGGATGTTTGCATTTTTTAGATTTCCAGTGGTTGATGATTTTTTAGAATGTTGATTATGTGAAGAATAGAGAAGGTTTGCGTACCTATAAATAAAAGGAATAATTAATTATTTTGTTATTTAAAAAAAAAATTTTATTTCTTACATTAATTTTAATATACTTTTACTTTTATGTTAACACAGAGATTCTGAGTTAATTTTAGAAGCTTTTTTTTTTTATTTTTAGTTTGTTAGAAAGAAATTTTTTTTATTTGTGATCTGAAAAAAGAGAAAAGTGATTTTCTTAATAATTTAAATTAAAATAATAAATAAAGAAAAATATTTTTTAAAATTAGATTGACTCCTTGCTTTGATCAAAGCAAGAAGATTGTCCGTGATAAAATAGAGAATATAAAAATGAAAAAATAATCTTAAAATAATTTTCCTTTTTACTCTTTTCTTTTGATAATAATTATATAAATAAAATTATATAATTTTATTTTATAATAAAAATATCATTTAGTCCAAATCTAAGTGAAAAAATACCTATGAATTTTAATATATTTGATTAGAAAACTTACTAATTAATAGATTGATTTTGTTCTTAAATATCTTTTCACAATCAAAATTTTTTTATAATCAAATTTGAAAGCATGGAATACTCAGTATTCCAGTGAGTGAAAATATTTATTTATCAACAGTTTGAAGCAAAAATAAATAAAATATTTGAAATTAAATGAAATTTTATCAACATTTTTTTTTAAACACGTCATTAAAATAAAAAAATATTTTTTTATTATTTAGATCCTCTTGCAATATAAAATGGATATATTCAAATAATCAAAGATTAGATGCAAAATATACAAAATGGATGGACATATCTATCAAATAAAGATGGAATGGAAGTAAAATTTGAATTTGATTAAAAGTTGTAAATAAAATTAAAATAAATTTAAAAAAAATAATATTTAATTGATCCACTTTGAAAATGTTTTTCTTAGATTCTTGATAAAATGATGTTTTAAAAATAAAAATATTTAGACTTTTGAATTTGGCATTCTAATGTTACGAAAACAGGCCGAAGTTTTGTAGATTCAAAAGAACTGTTCCGAAAAATCAATTATCAAGTAAATAAATGGAATTTATTCGATATTTAGTCAATAAATAACAAAAGAGACTATATTCCCCTTATGACTTTAAGAGTAAAATCTTTTATCAATAAATTTTTAAAAAAAATTATTTTTCACTGAAAATATTTTGATTGTAAAAATATTTTTGCATGAAAACTTGACAAGATTTGAAGTATTAAATTCTCATAATAATGTATTTTTAAGTCGGCGAAAGAAAATTAAATTGAATTTCGAATCAACGGAGAAATAAAAGTAACAAAATGTGATTTTATATTTTGATCTAAAATAAATTGAAATTATGACGAGAATATCTAGATCGGAGGAAGAAAAATACTCACCAATGTGATTTTTAAAATCAAAATATTTTATCTCTTTGAAAGCAAAATCAAAAATAATTAAATAAATAAAAAAAAAATCAGATAAAAGAAAAATAAAAGAAAAAAAATCATAAATCTTTTGAGAAAATGAATAATAACACAAATCAACAAAATTTTACTTTCACAGTAAATTCACCAAATGTAGAATACACACAAGAGAAAATCACATCGAAATATACCTACAATACTGAAGTAGTGACAAAGAATGAACAAGGACAATATATTGTCAATCCAAAGAGTGAACAATATACCTTCCAAACTGAAAGAATCGTGCCAAAATTGGGAATGCTCGTTGTTGGATGGGGAGGAAACAATGGATCCACCATAACTGGANTTTTATTTTTTATTTTTTATTTTTTATTTTTTATTTTTTATTTTTTATTTTTTATTTTTTATTTTTTATTTTTTACGACTCTTTTTAGATTGGAAAAATTGATAGATAATAAAGGAGTGCAAACGATGAACGAAATAACCATCGAAAAACAGCATCCTTTGATCATCACTGCGGACAATTATTTCAAAAAGGCAATTCGCTATGACAGAAACTCTGTTGCTTCTTTTACTGCATATGCAAAAGTAAAAAATAAAATAAAAACATTTAATTTTTATTTTTTCATTTTTATTTTTTATTTTTTAATTTTCAATTTATTTGTTTTTAAATTTTATTTATTTATTTTTAAATTTTTTTTTAAATTGTTATTTTAAATTTTAATTTAAATTTTTATTTTTAATTTTTATTTTAAATTTTTATTTTAAAAGTTTTTGGGACAATGTGGGAGGTATGAAGACTCGGAGGATCATTTCCTCCAAATTTTGAAGAAGAACCCCAACAACATCAACGCCATCACCAAGTACGCCTTCTTCCTCGAGAAGATCGTTCCCCAAGCACGTACCTCCACTTCCATGCAACTCTACAAAAGAGGTTGAAAAAAAAAATTTTAATTTTTAATTTTAAAAATTTTTTCATAATTTTTTACCTTTTTTAATTTTATTTTTTTTTTTAGCTTATGAATTGGAAGTCAAGCATCACCAAATCAAAAAGGAGATAGAAGTTCTCAAAAAAAGAATTGATGAAAAGGAGTATCGTGAGCTTCACTTGTCCTGGCAGCTCGAACATGAGAATGAGGAAGAAATCTGAGAAAAAAAATTTTGTTGAAATTTTTTGATTTAAAATAAATTTATTTTTTTTTTTTTTGTAAAAAATAAAGATGTTCGAGAAATAATTTTTTTCTTTTTTTTTTTAAAAAATGAATTAATAAAAAATATTTTAATTATAATTTGGAAGGTATGATCCCATTTGGCAACTTTAGTAACTTTTCAGTAAAAACAGGAGTTTGTTTCCTAGCAAAAGAAACGATCCCATTAAGTCCATCTTCCCTACCTGCAAGGAATTGTTGGAAGACTGCTTCATAGTGTTGGGTAGTGAGAAGATCTTCTTTTTCGGAGATATGGGATAACTGTTTGGACAAATTTACTGCGTTAACTGGTTTTTTGGATATTTCAGTAGCCCATTTAATAGTTTCTTGCAATAAGTTTTGGCTAGGGATAACTTTCAAAAAAAAATTATTTTTAATTTTTAATTTTTAATTTTTTGTTTTAAATTTGTTTTACCTTTGTTCACTAAGCCATGTTCCAAACATTCTGAAGCTGGTACTTTAGTTCCTTCCAAAATATATTGAAGAGCTTTCTTTTTGCCAAACCCTTTCACAAAATAATGACTATTCAAAAATAAAAATGAAATTTAAAAAATAAAAAATAGTAAAAAGATCCAATTTTGAAAACTTTTTACGTCACTCCGAAATCAGGAACTAAAGCAATGTTAATAAATGCAGACTAAAAAAATTAATTTTAAGAAAAAAATGAAGAAATTTATTTACCATCAAATAAGATTTATCAGACATCACAACCAAATCACATACCAATGCTGTTTTTTTTGAATAATAAAATTCACTAATTAAATTTTTGTGTTTGTTCATTTACCCAATCCGATTCCTTTTTAATTTTTTCATTATTATTTGAATTTAAAAATTAAAATTTACGAACCTGCCCTTTTAGTTTTGGTTGAAATTTAAATTTAAAGTTTTTGAAACCAAGCTTAATTTCTTATTATTTTACCCAGCACATGCTCCATTCACTTTAAAAATATAAAAAAAAGTAAAAAAAGAATAGGAAATTCTATTGAGAATGATATTTTCTACCCAAAATTTTTTTATCAAATATATTTAAATATAAATATATATTTATTCAATGAATATAATAAAGTCTGAAATGTTAAAAAATATTGGATTTGAAAGATTACCTGCTGAGATAATCACCTTGGGACATTTTCTTATCAATTCACCCAATGGAAAGAAATAATTGTTAAGATATTGGAAGGTATTATTCCCCATATCTTCGCCGCTAGGTGATGATCCCTTATTCTTGATATCTTGTCCTGCACAAAAGATATTACCTTTCCCTGTCAAGATAATCGCTTTGATATTTTCATCTTCACTTGCATATTTTATTGAGGTGATCAATTCACTTATCAATCCTTCATTGAGGGAATTGGCTGGGGCATTGTTGAGAGTTATGATGGCAATATTGGAATTCTCAACAGAATAAAGTATATTTTTAAAGTTATTCATTTTCTTTTTACAATTTAAATCTCAATTTGATTTTTTTTTAAATTCAAAGATTTTTGGGATTTATTTTTTTTGAGAAACAAAAAATAAACTGAACAACCAATTGAGAATACAATTCAAGGAGTTTGTTTAATTCTTCAAAAGATTTAAATTTTATTTGAGGAATTGGGGGAAAAATATCCGCTTTGAGAAAAATAGTAAAAAATTCAAAAATTCAAAAATCAAAAAAAAAAAGAAATAAATTGACATGTCAATCAGATGTAAACAAGGTTTTGAATTGGAAAACAAATTCTTTATTTCAATTAAAAAATTTTATTTTTGTTTTCTCCTCTTGGAGACGTCAGTCTTTTGAAAGACTTTCTTCTTGGGAGTTTCCTCATCCTCGTAGCTGTCATCAACTTTCTTGGACTTCTTGGGCTTGGAAGAGTCCTTCTTGGTGTCATTTCTCTTCTTGGGGTTGACGGCCTTCTTCTTGGAGATGATCTGCTCTGGAGACTCATTAAACTCTACAGAACTGACATCCATATCTTTGATATTCCATTCAGAAGTTTGTTTCTTTTTGTAGGGAGATTCAAGAACGATGTGGCGGTTGTTTTTTTTATTCTCCTTGTCGGAGGGAGAATCATCCTCAAAGTCCAAAAACCCCTTGGGATCTCTTTCTATTGGAGAAAGGATGCGGGAGATGGAAGGAGTGTTTTTCGAAGAGATAGGGGTGGAGATGGATTGGCGTCTGTCGCCCCTGTTGAAAGGAGACTTGAAGCTGGATGTATCGGTGGATCGGTTCAATCTGTTGACAGAAGCCAAGTGATCTTCTACCGTCTTGTACTTGTTGATGTTGACAGGTGTTCCGATTGTTTTTCTCACACTTGGTACATTAAATTGGGTGTAACCTATTCTAGGAGACTTTGCATTTTTAAGGGGAGTTGCGTTAGCTACGATGGATTTTCTCATGTTTACTTGACGAGGGGATTTGGATGAATGGTCGGGTGATTTGAATGTTTCTGCCTTTTTCATGTCGTGCTTCAATTCCGAGGCGAGTTGTGGATCTCCTAAGAGTATCTCGTTGACTTCTTCTTTGTACTCTTTCATGAGATCTTTGAGGTATTGCATCAAGTATTTGAGGAGTGAGGATTTGTTTTTTTCGAACAGATGTTTGAGATTGATCAAAACAGGTACAACATTCTCGATTGTATTCTTTTTGAATAACTATAAAAAATAATAAGGATTAAAAAAAGAGTAATAAGGATTAACATTTAAAAAACAAAAATAAAACTAAAAAATTTTACAGTGTTCAGAATCTTTCCTTTTGCTTCGTTCACACTAGTTGATTCATTTGTTTCCTCTTTTTCTTCATCATCATCAACAGTAACAACCTTTTTTCCCGAAACTTTGAGTTGTTTGGAGGACAAAATCTTGAAAGCATCAATAACGAGTTCGTAGCTGGTTTTAAAAGGGATCTTCTCATCCACAACAGATGTCAAGATTTCAGAGCAAATCTTTGCAGAGACCTGGAATTTGAGTTCATCATCAAGAGGAGCCATGAGAATCTGATAAATCTTCATTCTGTTCTCACGATTCTTTTCTCCCTTCAAAGTGAAGATTTGACGATCACGTAATGTTTGAGGGAACTGATTGTAAGTTGGATGATCCATGAAATCGTTGAGATGGAAGATGGCCTCGATGAAATGTGAGAAGAAAAGTTGGCTGGTGGTGGAATTTTTAATTTGGGAGATGTTGGTCAAACAAGACTTTGCAGCAGAGGAAATTTGGGGACATGGATCAATAGTGGAAAGCAGGATTCTGTAGAACAAAATATTTTTCCATTTGAGATAATTTTGTTTGAGAAGATGGGATAACAAGATCAATGTTTGTTTTCTGACTACCAAGTTGGAATCTTGTAAACATGATGCAATGTTGGAGATGTAAGGTTCGATGATACCATTAAACTTTTTACAAATGTCACACATGATGAAAATGATGTTGTTACGGATGATGGGAGATTGGGAGATCTCTAATTCACGGGCAAAGACAGAACTGTATTTCTTTGCTAACTTTTCGTTTTCGAGGCAAAGTTTTCCGAGAGTGATGAACGCTATTGCTCTCACTTGAGGTGTGACAAGATACTCTTTATTTCCTTCCTTTTGAGAGACTAGGGTTTGTACGATGGTGGTCAAACGTTCAGGAAAATCTCCAAAACAAACTTGTGCAATCGACCCAGCAGTGTAAAGATAAGCAATGATTTCGATATCGGTCAAATTTAGTTTCTCAATACTGTCATCTTTTTTGGAGTTGTTGTTAGACATGACGTATTTTGTGAGAACATCATCACAAGTCTTCATGAGATCGCCTGTCCACTCCAAAATTCTGTTCTTCACATTCTTCTCACTGTTTGGCTCAATAGAATGGCAAACAGAAATGATAGTGTCAACGTAAGATTGGATCAACATTGCAGGCAAAGTGAAAGAGGAGAGATCTTCCAAAAGTTCTTTGTTAAGCTTTTTGAGTTGTTTCTGTCCAAGTCTGTCACTGCAACAACAAAGCATCTTCAAGAGAAGTTGTGTTTTTTGTGCATCTTCAGATTTGTTCTCGATTTTGTTCCAATGATCATACAAGAGTTCGCTGTCGATATTCTCAGGAAAATGAGGAGCAAGTTCACATAACAACACCCATGATTGCTTTTCGTTTCTTCCTACTTCTATGCAGCTTTGGAGAGAACTGATCAAGTTTTTAGGTACTTTTTTCTTTGATACCAAAAACTGGCAGACAAATTGCATAAACTTTAGAGCATCCCCTTCTAATTGATCAACAATAAGCCAAACGTCTTGATCCTTTGATCCTTTTTTACTTGCGGAGATTAATCTTTGGAATAAAGTTTCATCTATCACATCCACTGCCTTTTGTTGTACAGATTGCTCAGGATCCAAAACTCTTGGAAGAACAGAGTTGAGCCAAGTTTTGATAAGATCTACGTTTGAAGGGTTTGACATGAGCAATTCAGTGATGGATTGGATACCTTGCCTCCTTGTAGCAAGAGATGGATCTTGGCAAAGTCTTGCAAAGATTTCGATATCAGATTTAGTGAATTTGAATTCTTTAATAGACAAAGACAAGACTTCCAAAGCTTGCATCGCAAATTTTCTCACACTACTTTTAGGATCTTGAACTCTTCTTCTAATGAGCCCGAACAAATCGATCTTCTCATCAGACAAAATCTCCTCCTTCAAAAAACATTCTAAACTCTCCTTCTTTAGTTTGAATACCGAAATGATGGAAGCGATAGACTTTGATCTTACTGTCATTATGGAATCAGAAGCCCTATCGATCAGTGTTTTCATCAAAGTCATCAAAATTTCTTTCTCCTCCTCACTCCATTTCTTCTTGGAAGAATAATACTCTACAAGTTCAGTGGACAACTCTACCGAGAACACTCTGTGTGAAGTTTTGGTGTTTTTGGATAACTTACTGAACCAGTTGATGATTTTCACTTGTTGTTTGAGAGGTGTTCTTTTGAAGATGGAGACGATAGTTTCGCAGGCAAGGGCCTTGTAAGATGCCTTTTCCGGAACATTCAAAGCAACATGTTGAACAAACTTTTCGGTTGTGTCAAAAAAACTAAAATCTTCAATTTCCATAGCATCTCTAAGAGTAAAGAAAACAAATAAAAACAAAATAAATGTCCAAAAAAAAAAATTTTACATAATGAATTGCAATGAATAGCTTCTTGTTAATAGTTTGTGCTTTTGGATGGTTGGAGTGATGTCTCCATAGTTAAGAAGGATGTTAGGCATCAACCTTGTCAAAACTTGCTTGAAAATCTCCTCAACATCTCCGTGATCAGGAGAAAGAAGGAGCTTCAAGGAGAAGATGGAGAGCTCGATTGGATTGTTATCTTCGATGAAGCTGTTCACATTACTTTTGCTTATTTTTTTCATATCTTCCTTTGAGTGAGAAACAAAGAGATTGAATCTTGCTATTTCGCAAAATGCACTGATAGCTTTAGAAAGATTAAAGATTAGGATTGAATAATAAAAAGAAATTTCAATATTATAAGGAGATTAATTAATTTCAAGAATGATTTGAATAAGGAATTTTTGATTGTTTTACATGTATTTACACATTCTGGATAATTTGATAATGGAAAAGATGATATCAAAGATTGAAGAGCTTTTAACATAGTGATGACCATTGATAACATTGTTGTATCTTCAACAAGATCTTTTATAAAAAACATTAATATCTTCTTATATCAGTGTTTATATTTAATTTTTTTTACCTTCAGAGATATCCTCATCTTCTGTGACAATTTTTTTCTTTTTGGCGGTTTTCTTTTTTGATTTTGATTTCGATTCGCCTTGATTTGGATTAACCCTACAATAGATTGGATAATCCCTGAGCAATTCAAAGACATAACAAACCACAGTTGGATGGAATACTTCACTCTTGCTGCTTCCTTTGATGCAGAGGAGAGTGATATAGATATGTGAAGAGAGATAAGCAGCTTTGATCTTATCTTGGTCCCTCATCATGATATATTGGCTCAAATTGGCGATCATGCTTCTCAATTCAATATTCTGTTCGATTATGTGCTGAAAATATCCTGGAAATTCTTTTTGGCATATTTTTTCTAAATTAGATAATAATGCAATCATATCATCGATGTTTATTTCATCACTATCCCCTTCTTCTTTCTTAGTTTTTTTTTTATTGTTGTTTTTCTTTTTTGATTTTTTTCCCCATAATTCGTTTGACCATTCTGTATGATTATCGAGACACATCTGCTTAATTTGTTCTACAGATTCATTAAATAAAATATTCATTTCCTCTTTATCTATTGAGCTATCATTCATTATTGATGCTTCATTCTTTAATTGGTTCTTACTTGAATTCTTTTTCTGTTTCTTCATCTTAAATTTTTTTTTTAAATTTTTAAAATATTTGGCGCAAAAAATTAAATGAAAGAATTTTTGTCCAGTATTTTATATTCAAAGATGATAAAACCACTTACTATTTGAAATTTATATCTCTTTGAAGATCTGAAGTCGATTTAAGAGCCTTATAATTCAAATTATAAATAATGATTGAAAGGAAAATGTTGGTTATAGAATGAATTTATTGAAGTTAAGTTTTTTTTTGAAATTTTTTAAGTAGAAAGAATTTTAATTTGGAGTCAAGATTGATTCTCCAGTTGTCTTCCAAGTTCTGTTCTCAAGTTGCATTTCATTGGTTGGAGNTCCACCACTATCTACCAGCTCAGAATGAAAATCAACGAGATTATCTTTGGGGAGAATTGTCAAGATATCCACACTCGTTTATTAAGAACATCAAATAATTCTTCTGGTTATAAAAAAACTTTTTATTTTTTTTTTTTAAATTTTTATTTTTATTTTTATTTTTATTTTTATTTTTATTTTTATTTTTATTTTTATTTTTATTCATTTTTATATTAAAATTTTATTTTTTCGTTTAAAAGTATTTACTTACTTTTTATTTTTTAGGCGAGGCTTTCAAGAATGAATCCTCTTCTTTGAAGGATGTGGGAATTACTAACCTCACCACTGTAATCATAGAACTAGGCAAAATAGAATATCAAATCCAAGAACTCAAACTCAATGTTGTTTGGGTAAAACAAAAAAATTATAAACAGTTTCTTTTTAAATTTATTTTCGTTTTTTTTAATTAATTTTTGTTTTTTTTTGATTAATTTTTGTTTTTTTTTAATTTTTATTTTTAAAATAATTTTTTAAAAGAGAGAATCTTCTTTGAAGGAAAAAGAACTCCATTCACAAACACTCAAATTCAAAAAAGATCAAAAGATGGGAGAAGTCAAGAAAATGATTCAGGAGTCCTTTCAAATAGAATTCTCCGACAAAGTGAAATATAGGCTCAGATCGAGTGATATGTGGCAAGAGGCTGACAAAATAATCACTGATGAAGATTTGACATTAGAAAAATTGAATTTCAAAGATGGTGAGACTCTTTTTTTCGAAGAAGGAGCAATCCCACAAAAAGGTAAGATATTTAAAACATTTTTTATTCTTTTTATTTTTTTTGTTTTTTTATTTTATTTTTAATTACATAATATTTTAAATTTTTTTTTAAAAATCTTTATTTTTTATCTTTTTTTTTATTTTTTGTTATTATATCATATTTTTTATTTTTATTTTTATTTGTTTGATAATTTAGGTGATATCGAACTTTACTTTGAAACAAGAAGTCTGGTGTTCGAATCAGTGGAGAAATTATGGGCAACTTCACCATTCCCAGGATCCCACCTCTTCCCTAAATCAACCACCTCCGTCCTCTTCCTCAAACAACACATTTTCCATCACTACGGTCTTGAAAAGTTGGTTGATAATCCTTCTTTCTTGCGTTTGTGGTCTTCCAAAAGAATCTTAAAGAATGATAATGATTATTTAAAGCAACTTCATATTCCGAATGGTAAGTATTTAGTTAAATTATTAATTTTAATTTTTGTTATCAAATTTTTTCAATAGGTAGCACTATTTCAGTCGAATTCTTGCCAGAACAAGAAACTTTGTCCCAAAATTCAATTTATTTGTTCGTCTCCCAAAGAAATTGCGACTCTAGATCCTTTCTCCAACCAATTCAATTCATCTATAACAAACCCAACAACAAAAAGATGATTTCTTCTCAACATTTTTTGTCGGAACTAGAAAATTTTTTGAAGATTGAAAGGAAACATCTTTACATTTCTAAATATAGTGTAACTTGGAAAGAGTTGTACAGTTCTTATCATGACAATCATGTTGAACTTTCTGAAATAAAGGAGGGAAACATTGTGGTAAAAAAATTTTTATTTTTTTTTTTTTAATATATTTTTACTTTTTTTTCATTCTTTTTTCAAGGAACAAAACAAAGAAAGAGATGTGGTAAATTTTTATTTGAATGATTCTGATTTGATTTGTTGGAAAGATACTCGTGAAGATCCCGAGAACAAAGATCATTTCATGAGAAAAATCAAATCAAATAACCCTCAATACATCACTAGTTTTGAAAAGTCAAGCAGAATAATGCCAAAACAAAAAGAAGAATCTTTGAAAATTGATTTGATATTTAAATAATAATAAATGTTATCTAATTAATTATTTATTTCTTTTGATCAATAACACTTATTTCCTCCTTTAAGTAATAATATTGTTCAATAAACTGTTGGTGTAAAGGCTTTACAGTTTCAGAAACACCTTTACCGTGAATTTCCACAGCCTCCTTTAAAAGATCGCTCAATCTTAAAAGTTGAGCTTTCAATAATTCAAACTGAGAATAAGTGAGAGTTTTGGAAGCAACATCAATAACATCAGAAACAACAAATCCAGTGTTCAACAAAACACCATGTAAAACTTGAGTCATTCTTGTCATCACCACTTGTTTCCCTCCAGAGTTTTTGACCAACAAACCAAATTTAACATTTACCAAAGAAAGTTGTTCATTTTTCTTAACGATGCTTTCTAACAAACTGAAAGCAGGGCTGATAAGTACCTTTTCTGTTTTTGAAATGAAGGAAATTTGTGAAGAACAAGGCATAATGTTGCAACTTTTGTAATATCTCCTACACAAAAATGTTTATTTAAATTTTTATTTTCTTAAAGTGAAAAAATAAAAACAATCACTTTTCAATGAAAACAGATTTCCATCCTTCTAAAGTTGGATCCTCACATTTTATTGGTTTATTGAAAAGGAAAAGATCCGTGATACTAAATACATATTCATTATTACTTTAAATTAATTTTATTTTTTACCCAACAATGACACCAGAAGAGAGGCCTTGCTCGTATTGGTCGCGACTCACAGGCATTACTCTGAATATTTGTATGAATTTTTTTGATGGATGCTCGATTATCTCTTGAGATGGTTTGTTTGCGTGTTCCTTAAAAAAAAAAAAATAAAAAGTGTTAAAAAAAAATGAAAAAAAATAAAAATGTTAAATTAATAAATAAAAGTAATAATGATAAAAAATAAAAATAAAATAAAAATAAAAAGAGTTAAATTAGATAAAAGTAATGATTACAAAAAATTATTACAATAACTTCATCAACACCAATTTTATTTTTGAGTTTTTCGACAAATTCCTGGAGTCTTTTTATAATTATTAAAAGAAAAGGATGAATGACAAAAAGAAATTTAATTATTTTCACCTTTCTAATTTCTCGTCATTTTTCCAAATTAATTCTCTATTCCTAAATTAAATAAAAATAAAAAATGAATAAAATAAAATTAATAAAATTGATAAAAAAAATTATAATATTAAAAAAATAAAAAAATAAAATTAAAAAAATAAAAATTACTTGAGAATTTCAGGGAAACTTCCATAGAAAGCAACATAAAAAAAACAACATTCGATTTTCATGTTGTTGGACAAATCAGACTCCTCCAAAGCTTCCTTCAATTTTCCCTTCCTCGAGTCATCGTCAAAGCTTTTATCCTTGTTGATCAATCCTAGCATGTCGTAAGCTAAATAGTACAATTTCTCCTCTGAAAGAATTATCCTGAACATTTTTTCGATAACGTTTCTTTCTTTTCTTTCCTTTTAAATTGATTTTAATTTATTTGATATTTTTTAATTGACTTAATTATTATTAAATTTGAATTTTTTTAAATAGAAATTTTTGAAATATATATTCTTTTTATTATCATTTAAAATTCTTCTTGCTTATTTTTTATTTAAAATATTAGAATATTTTCAATAAATTTATAGTTTTAATGAATCTAATTTTTTTCAAAAAATTTTTGTACTTTTTTAGGATTTTTTAAGGCTTTATAGAAACTGAACATGTACTTCTCTAATACCAAATTGCTCGGTATGTTCTTTTGTAAAAGATCGAGGTATTTTGTTTCTTGCTTCCCATCATTTATCCCTTTGAAATATTCCTATTTTTCAAGAAAAATTGAATTATTTTGAAATTTTAAATTTCAGTGAAAAACAATATAAATATTTTTTTTTTTATTACGTATAATGATAACAATGTAAAATTATATAATGGTATTGTCAGATAATCTTTCGTCTTTTGCGCATATTCGTGCAATTCTTTGATATCTTTCAATGGCATGCCCATTAAATCTATAAATTGTTTTTGAAATGAGGATTAATGAATAGCAACGATTTGGTAGGTTTTGAATTTACGATATTCTTTGAATGATTGTTTCCAATTATCATTCTCTTGGATGGATTTGCTGTCTGGAAAATTTCTGATGCATAAATTCTTCCATAATATATTGTTTGAGAAAATTCTTTTGTCAAATAAATGTTCAATAAGAATATTCAAATTTGATTGGGGGTATAAGCTTTCAAATTAAATTTTTTTATATTTTTATTTTTTTGGGTTTACTTGTTGAATGATTTTGATGTTGATAAACATCTTTTAATATCATGAATGTTTAAATAACTGGAGATTTTAGCAATAACAAGCAAAGGAAACAATTCCATAAGGATTTATTTTCGATATTAATTTTTTTTATTATAAATTTCCAATTTTGGAAGATTGATTGAATCAAAATTCAAAAAAAAGAAAATCAAAACAAAAGATCAAAATTAGTGATGGAAAGTCAAAGTTTTAATTTGTGAGACAAAAGAAATTAATAATAGAACATAATTAAAAATGATGAAGTGATTCTAAACATTCTGGTATAAAAAAACACCAAAACTGCATTCCATTTTAGATTTTAATTCTTCTTATTCAAATGAAAAAGCTTTTTATTAACTATTTCAATCATTCTAAAAGAGACTGTAATCTTGAAATCTAATAAAAGAAATCTGATCTACAACCAAACCCAGTGAATAGTAAACTAAATAATTTTGACAATCTCAAGCAATCTCCAACAAAAATTTCTAAATCATTTCAAGAAATAATGCTTTTTAAAATTGATAATAAAAAAAAAACCTGTATTTAAATGATAATATAGAAAAATCGATTCTATAAAACCATTATAGATCCAATAATGTACATTCTATAAATATAATTTTTAATGTTGCAAAAGTTTTATACTGTCATATTTTGTCGTTTTCATTATTCAAAATGATTTTCTCCACATTATTGGGAAGGTTGTAGTTGAATTCAATTTGAATCTCAGAGATCTTCTCATAATCATGCTGTACAACTTCCTTTTCTTCATTTTCTACGAATAATTTTTTCTTCACACCATCATCTATACCTTCATTCTTCAACTCTTGTATCATACTCTTCTTTTCTTTATGATATTAAGAAATTATTATTATTTTTTATATTTTTAAATTTCTTACTGAGAGATGATCCATTCAATGAAGGTGATTCAGTTCCAAATGTTTTTTCTGAATCATCAAAATCCTTCAAATCAAATACTTCTGATTCTCTTTTTTTTTAATTGTTGTTTGTATTTAAAAGGAAGATTAATTGATAGGGATTTACAATATATGAAACCATATTACTTTAATGCGTTGATAAAATTCATTTGAAGAAAAATTTATAGTCTTATATTGAAATCAAACACTATTTTTCTTTTTATTTATTTTTTTTTTTTTTTTTTATTTAAATTATTTTGAAGGATCATTTGGAAATGATGAAGTTATTGATGATATAAGTGATAGGTTTAGGAAACTTTCCTAATTTCTTGTAATTTTTGTTCCAACGATAAATAATCATCAAAAATAGTCTGATTCTTGTTTGAATCTAAAAACAAAAAATTATAATTAATTGAAGTAAAACCAAATAAAATTAAGTGATCATAAATAAGTTTTGATTTCGGATTTTACTCCCAAAGAAAATTGTTGATGAACTTCAGTAGACCATTCAATTTTTTTCGAAACATATCTTAAACATCTTTTGAGTATCTCCACTTCTTTAGGGTCTGAAATACTTTAAAATTTCAAACAAAAATTAAATAAATGATGAAATATCACTTATAATCAAAAAAAGGATATACTTAGAAGCAAAAGATATAACTTTTCCTAGTCCATAACTTTTTTCTGCGATCATAGGAAGACCATTTGAATAACTTGCTAATTTAAATTTATAAATTATTTATTTTTTAAATTTTTATTTATTTTATTTATTACAAACTTTTAAAAACATTTTACCGATTAGTTTTGAACCTTCTGTAAGCTCTAATTTTAAGCCACTAGCATTAAACGACTCTATTCCCAATAATAACTCATGAACATGGCCCTCAGGGACATAATCAGAAGAAACATTAAGATCTGACCACGTGGGAACAACTGTAAAAACAAAAAGTAAAATTAAATTTACACAAAAGGAAAGAAATAAGAAAATTAATGTGATGTTTACCATTTACATCTAGATGTCCATTGTTCAAGTGCAAAGGATCTTTTTTTAAACAAAAAAATTATCGAAAAGTGTAAATAAAAAAGAGGAAAAATGGAAATTGGTTTACGAGGAAACCTGTAAGGTAGACACCATGTTGCTCCAGAACCAAAGTTATTTCCAGGCTTTTTAAAAATTACAATAATTTAAAATAATATGATTAACTCCTTTATTACCTTGAATATAACTACTCCTCCTTTTTCATTTGTTTTAAAATTAATTAGGGAATTATGAAACAATTTTTGTGTTTCTATTTGTACCATTTTTAACATACTCCATCAAGGTATCACATGTTTTCTCCCTATCTATTAACTCCGTTCCTATCATTTCAAATAAAATTTTAATATAACATTTTTATTTGGGTTATTAAAATATCAACCACTACATGTGAATACAGCTCTTTATTATTTCGAATAATTAAATAAAGAAAAAAATCTATTCCTTTTCCAATTCACCTATAATCTATTATTTCATTCAATTCCAATGCTTTTTTGCAAAATATCACTGATTTGCATTTTGAAAGCATATCATCCCCTGAAACTCCAGAATTCCTGGATATCAAGAAATAAGATTCAAATAAATAAATGAAAGAAAATAAATATATAACCCTGCTGTATTCAAGAAAATGTAATAATCCTGCTCTTTTTGAAGAATTTCTTGCATCAATTTTTTTTTATTTATTTTTAATTGTATTTGATTTTTTAACCAAAATATTATACTAAATGTAAATTACAACAAGAATGAAATGGGATTCTTTTAAATAAACTCATTTTGACATATTTGGTTAGAAAATTCTCCAAACAATATCCTATTTCATCAAAAGTCAGATCATTTGGACATCTTTTGAGAATCTCCACTTCTTTTTTAAGTTTACAACTATATTTAAGAATAAAAAAATAAAGTAACAATTAGAAATCAAACAATTAGTCTAAAAGAGAACCCAAAGCTAAAGATATCACTTTTCCTAGTCCATAACTTTTTTCCGCAATCATGGGAATCCGAAAAACTGGCCAAAAATTATTTTTTTTTTTGTTAATTAAAAATATTTTAAATTTTAATTTTAAAAAGATTTTATTTTTAAAAGATTTTATTTTTACCTATTAGTGTTGATCCTTCTGTTAGTTCTAACTTTACAGCATAAGATCGAAAAGGTTCTGTTCCAACCAACAAATCATGAACTTCGCTCTGAGGATAATAATTAGAAAGAGTATAACCAATCAGTCCCAACTGTAAAAAACAACAAATCAGTATTCAAAAGAAATAAAATGTTTATCATTATCAAGGTGACCATCTTTTATATGCAGAGGATCTTGTTTTCAAAATTTTTTGTTAAAAAGTTATTTAAAAAAAATAATATATCAGTTTACGAGGAAATCTGTAAGGAAGACACCAGTCAGCTCCAGATCCAAAATTATTTCCTGGCTTAAATATAACTACTCCTCCCCCTTTTTTCATTTGTTTTTAAAATATTTAGAAGAATTATTAACAATTTTTGTACCATTTTTAACATACTCCATCAAGGTATCACATGTTTTCTCCCTATCTATTAACTCCGTTCCTATCATTTCAAATAAAATTTTAATATAACATTTTTATTTGGGTTATTAAAATATCAACCACTACATGTGAATACAGCTCTTTATTATTTCGAATAATTAAATAAAGAAAAAAATCTATTCCTTTTCCAATTCACCTATAATCTATTATTTCATTCAATTCCAATGCTTTTTTGCAAAATATCACTGATTTGCATTTTGAAAGCATTTCATCCCGTGAAACTCCAGAATTCCTGGATATCAAGAAATATAATTCAAAAAATAACAAAAAGTAAATATGTTACCAGGATGAATTCGAGTAAATGAAATTATTGTGCTCATCTTTTATTATTTCTTCCATCAATTTTTTTTTTTTATTTTTAATTTGATTTTTTTTTATTTTTAATATGTATACAAAATAATTGTTTATTTAAATATCTAATTTTCATCAATTCAAAATGATCAAGTTATTGACGATATAAGTGATAGGTTTAGGAAACTTTCCAAAGTTCTTGTTAGTTTTGTTCCAACGATAAATAATCATCAAAAATAGTCTGATTCTTGTTTGAATCTAAAAACAAAAAAAATAATTTAAAATTAAAGTAAAGCCAAATAAAATTAAGTGATCATAAATAAGTTTTGATTTCGGGTTTTACTTCCAAAGAAAATTGTTGATGAACTTCAGTAGACCATTCAATTTTTTTCGAAACATATCTTAAACATCTTTTGAGAATCTCCACCTCATCTTTATTTGAACACCTGTTAAAAGTGATATAAAAAAATTATTAATTAACAAAGAAGCAATTATTTTGAAAAAGATACTCAGAGGCAAAAGATATTACTTTTCCTAGTCCATAACTTTTTTCTGCGATCATAGGAAGACCATTTGAATAACTTGCTAATTTAAATTTAAAAAATTAATTAATTTTTATATTTTTACATATTTTTAAAAGATTGAATATCTCCAAAAAAAAATTATATTTACCAATTAGTGTTGAACCTTCTGTTAGCTCCAATTTTACGCCACTAGCATTGAAAGATCCTATTCCAACCAACAAATCATGAACATGGCTCCCAGGGATATAATCAGAAGAAACATTAAGATCTGACCATGAAGATTCGACTGTTTTGCAAAAAAAATCAAAATTATATTGAAAATTTCTTAGTAAAAATGATATATAAGGGTCAATATTATAATATGATAATTTGGATCTCATTTATAGTTTTTATGTTAGACATAAAAATTGATCCAAATTATATGGCTCATATTAAATTCTCACAAAAAAATTTTGATTTTCATGAAAAAAAAATTAGATTTTCATAAAAAAAGTAATTTAACCTTTTAAATCTAGATGTCCATTTTTACAGTGCAAAGGATCTTTCAAAATTTTTTGTTAAAAGGTTAGATCGAAAAAAATAATATATCAGTTTACGAGGAAATCTGTAAGGAAGACACCAGTCAGCTCCAGATCCAAAATTATTTCCTGGCTTAAATATAACTACTCCTCCCCCTTTTTTCATTTGTTTTTAAAATATTTAGAAGAATTATTAACAATTTTTGTACCATTTTTAACATACTCCATCAAGGTATCACATGTTTTCTCCCTATCTATTAACTCCGTTCCTATCATTTCAAATAAAATTTTAATATAACATTTTTATTTGGGTTATTAAAATATCAACCACTACATGTGAATACAGCTCTTTATTATTTCGAATAATTAAATAAAGAAAAAAATCTATTCCTTTTCCAATTCACCTATAATCTATTATTTCATTCAATTCCAATGCTTTTTTGCAAAATATCACTGATTTGCATTTTGAAAGCATTTCATCCCGTGAAACTCCAGAATTCCTGGATATCAAGAAATAAGATTCAACTAAATGAAAGAAAATAAAATATATAACCCTGCTGTATTCAAGAAAATGTAATAATCCTGCTCGTTTTCTTTTATCTCCATTATCCATTCTTTCTTTTTTTCTTTTCTTTCCTTTTCTTTTTTTTCTTCTTTTTTTTCTTCTTTTATTTCTTTTTTGTCTTTCTTTTTAAATAAATTCTTGAATACTTTCATTCCAATTCAATGTATTTGTTTCTCTTGATATGAAGATTTTATCTTCTTTTTGCTATATTTGATTTTTTTTTTATATAATTGTTATTGTTGAATTAAAATCAAAATATATGTGCAAAGAGATTGGAGTTTGGTTTCAAAATGATCAAATTTTTTTCCAATATCAAATGTTAAAGAAATATTTTTTTAGTTTGCCAAAATATAAAAAAAAAATTTATAAATATATATTTTCTCTTCATTTATACTTCTCAATCTATCTCACGAGAGATAATATCATCAAACATTATAATTATAGAAGAATATAAATTCAAATGTCATTAACATATGGAAATGAAATGAAGGTATAGGATAAAAATATTTCATATAATCACCATAATGGCGATTATTTTCGAATATTATCTCATAATATAAACTTGTAGGATGGATGGGATGCAGTTTTTAAGAAAACAGAAGAATCTACATCATCTTTGGGCGAAGTAAGCAGTTTTTTGTCCAAGGTACATGAAGCAGAGAATTCACACGGAAAAAGCCTTCAAAAAATATCAAAAGTCCAATTTGATAAAAAGGGTACAAAATCTTATAGAAAATCAAAGGTGATGGATTATGAAGATGGAACTGTAAAATCAATGTTTACTGAATTTCATGAAAAATTATATGAAAGTGGAAATAAACACATTGAATTTTCTACAAATGTATTAAAATTACATGAAGAGATAGAAAATTGGTTGAAAGAAGCTGAAAAGAATAGGAAAAAGGTATAAAAATATAAAATTTATTTTTACATTCAAAGAGATTGATTCTATACAAAGATAATCATCCAAAAAAAAATAAAGGATTTTAAATATTTCAACATTAAATTTACTTTATTGTACTATTCACTTTATATAAATAAATATCATAATGTTTCCTCATAATCTTAAAATTCCTCAATCCTTATCTTCCTCCAATCAAAATTTTTTTTTTATAGTTAATAAATGATGCAAAAGAAGCAAAGAAAGAATATGATACTGCACTTGATAAATTGAAAGAATCTCGCCAAGTATATGAAAGAACATGCAAGGAAGCAGATAATTCTATCGACAGTTATTTACAATTTAAAAACAGTAAGGATGCAAAGGAGAAGGATGTGAGAAAGAAGGCCAGTTCTTGCAAACAATTGATTGAGAAAGCAGATACTGCTGATACAGCATATAAATCTACTTTGCAAAAAACAAATCAAACCCAAACTTCTTATTATGATCAAAAAATGCCTCATATCTTGAAGGTAAAAGAAATTTTGTTTTTTATTGAATTTCTTCTTTTATATCAAATATGAGATTATATCTCCTTTTAGATAATTTCCTTATCACGTAATATGGAAATTTTATTTCCCAAATTAATTATAAAACAAATGATTCAATGAAAATTAAAATCATGACTCAATATAATTTATCATATTACTATAAAATGATGTAATCTCCCATCCAATATAAAATTAATCTAACAATATTACGATCAATATAGAACTTTGAAGAATTTGAAAGATCCAGAATAGTATTTCTTAAATCAGTTTTTGTCAAATTCATGAATCTTCAGAATGAATTCCCCAATTTCGTTCAATCTTACACCACCTCTCTCCAAAACGTAGTGGATTCCATAGATAGTGAGCAAGATATCCAAATCTATCTCGGAAAAAGTAAAACTGGTGTGGTCAATCCTAAAGAAATCGATTATCAACCATATGATAATGCCAATCCTGATTTCAAAACATCTAGAATGAGCAAACAATCAAGTGGTCAAACATTGAGTAAAATAAAAAAAAAAAAAATCGACTAATTAGATTCAATTTAATTTGAAATTTAAAATTTTAAAAGAAATTTATCATTTAATAATCATTTTTTTTAATAAACTTTTTTTTTTTTTTGTTTTTATAATTTAGTTACTGACATTAACACTAATTCTGGTCCAACTATCTCAACTAAGAGCAGCACAAGTTTAAGTCATTCTAGTATCTCCACATTCAACCCAAGCTCTGAGCCCAAAGAGAGCAAAGATGGAAACCCAAGTGATCTGTATCCTGGTTTGACAAACGAAATTTCAAATCTAGCTTTCGAGGATCAAAAAAAACATCTTGATAATCAATTAAATGAAATAAAAGGGAAAATAAGGTAATCTTTTCTTTTTTTTTCTCTAAAAATATTAATTTTTCATTATTTTTTATTTAATTTAATTTTTAAAATTTTCTCAAAACTTACCATTTATTTTTTTACTTTTAGAACATTAATTAAAACCAAAAAAGAACTTCAAAAGTTAGTCTCATTTTACCAAAACGATCCCAAAGCAGCAGGTAGCGCCCAACAAGCAGTGGAAACCCAACAAAACCTCATTCAAAAGTGGAAGGACCAAAAAGCCAAAATCTTGCAAGACTTGCAATCCATTTCTGGTGAAGAAAATGTAGGTGAAGATGATAATGAAGGTGAGGGTGGTAATGTTCAAGAATCTTCTCCTAGTACTGGTGGTGGTGCCAAAGCTATTTGTCTTTATGATTATGACGCTGCTAATGACACTGAGCTTTCTTTCAGGGAAAACGATATTGTTTACGTCACTGAGGAGGACGATTCTGGTTGGTGGTATGCTGAACTTAACGGAAAGATGGGTTTTATTCCCAACAATTGTAAAAGTTTTTTCTTACTTTTTTTTTATTTTTTATTTTTTATTATTAATTTTTTTTTAGATGTCAAGAAACTCTGATTTCGACACTAATTTTCACTCAACGTGTTCTGTTTCATGTTGTGCGCAATTATAAAAACAATTTTTTTTAATAAAATTTTATTTGATTTATAAACAATCTCCTTTTCTTTAAACTTTTACCAACATTGAAGAGATCTTTACATTTTCTAATAAAGGTTTTTCTTCCAAAACAACAATTTGTTCTTTTTGACATATTGTCGAATTCACAGAAAAAAAAAATAAAAAAAATTGTCATCTGATTTTCAATTTTGATTTTACCTTCAAAAGAGAAAGAATTCTTATTTATCCCTTTCCATAGATTTTTGTATACATGATGAATCAAAAGAGAAATGATACTTTGAATATAGCTGCAGAATTATATTCGATATGGGGAAGCCCAGATAGAAGCCAAAGGTTCGAGAATTTCTTGAGATCGAGATTATGTGAGGAGCCATGGCTTTGTTGGTCTTCCATCTCTGATTTCCTCGAATGGATCAGAAATGATACGATAGGCGGTGTCAAACAAAGGAATACCACCTTCATAAAGATCGTGGAGGATTTCATTGAAGAAGGGGAGGATAAACACACAATAAATATCTCTGAAAAAGATTTTAGGGAAAAGTTATTGTACATCAAAGAGGATTTGAAGCAGGGTAACGATAATGAATTTGATATACGTCCCATCTTTGAATTGCAGGCCAAAACCGAGATTTTGATCGCAGAGAATTTGAAGCAGTTTTTATTCGAGAAGCAGACTGATGGTGAGACTAATAATGGAAAGCAGACAGAAAGTCTTATCTTGGATAAAATCATGGAATTATGTGTAGTGTCTTTATTTGAGCTACAAACAGGTATATCGAAAGAAAAAAAAAATATTAATATAAAGTTCATAATTTGAAACAAAAATATTAATATAAAGTTCATTAGGAACATTACAAAAAAATTTGATTATCATCATATTATGTGGATATATATTTATCGATTTTCAAAATAAAAGGAAAAACAAAGAGAATATATAAAAAGAACAGATGTGTATTGAATCCCACCAACAAAACCCTCACCCTCTACAACCAAGATGGAGAATCCTACTATGATTACAACGTGATAGATCTCAAATACGTGAGATTCATCTACCCAGACGAGAAAGAGAAGATCAAGAACTTTGAGATACAGTATCTCACACCCACATCACAAAGGATCTTTTATTTCAAAACGCCACTGGCACAAGCAGAGATGTTTGCCTCACTAATAAACTTGATAACAAAGGAAAGAGACGAGAAAATCAAGACGGTGAACCAAGAGGTGATGCATTATCTCCGAATCCCTGTTATTCATCCTCTCAACAGCTTTTTGGAGATTCTTAGAAGACACATCCAATTGAAGGAAGAAAGCATGGTTCTTCTCGAGAACCAGATCCTCATCGAAAACAACAACGAGTCTCCCACTTTGAAAAAAGAGAGCGAAACGGACATTTTCACCAACGAAACAAGCTCGGACGTTTCAGACAAGAAAAAGAAGAAGAAAAAAGGCAAGAAAGGCTCTTCGGAGTCAAAATCCAAAGCAATCTCTTCCTACATCACCTCCATGCCCAACTCGATGATCTCCAAGTACGGAAACCCTTTGCCCAAAATCAGCGGGAACAATCCCAACCCCATTTTTAGCTACAGTTCCGTTTTACCCGAAAACATGAATGGAGGAAACAGTGATAAATCTAAAGAATCTCCCCGTTTTTTGGAGTGGTCCCAGGATACTAAGAGTGAGGACGATTCTTCCAGTGAAAAGGACGAAAATGTTAAGGACACTGGCATTTTGGACTTTAATGGGAAGTTCCAGCTCTTGATCGAGAAGCTCCGTAAGATTCCTGACAGGTTCATCCAAGAGAAGTTGTCAGTGCAACAAGAATTAATCCATTTGTCCCAAGATTTTACCAAGTCAGCTAGGTATTTCATATTTTTTATTTGATTATTTTATTTTGTTTCATTTTATTTTTTATTATGAATTATTTATTTTAATTTTGTTCGATTCATTATTTTTTTTTATTTTTTGTTGTGAATTATTTATTTTAATTTTGTTCGATTCATTATTTTTTATAGATTATTTATTTTTTATTTTTTTTCATTTTTTTATTATTTATTATTTATTTGTTATTTTTTATTTTGACAATTATCATTTCATATTTTTATTTTCATTTTATTTTTACTTTTTATTATTTATTATTTGAAGGCGTTACGGAAAGATCATCATCTCAGAAGTTTATAGACCAAATAAATTCAAAACAATCAAACCTAAAGATGTGGGAGGAGTGATCGGTGGTGAAAAATATATTGTCAACAACATTCTCTTCAAGTTTGCTGTTGACCATCACAAATTATTGGGCGAAAATGGAGATGCTTATGCTGCCAAGATTGCAGGGCGTAAACATTTTTTTTTTTGAATCTTTTTTAAAGTTTTATTATTTTTTTTTTATTAATAATTTAGATGAGTTGAAGGGATTAAAAGCTTTTTTCAATTTGAATTTCAGTGGAATAAGTTTTCCTTTGGTAAATATTCATTTTTTTTTAATTTTCTTAAAATTTTATTTAATTTTTATTTTTGTGAAATTTTATATTTTACATTTTTATTTTTATTTTTATTTAAATGAATATTTAATATAAAACAGATGTCATTGATAGATTACAAAGGATTCCGTTTGATTGCTGTGTCATTGCTCCCTTTGTCCAAAAATTCTCTCATTTATGGATCCAACGATGCAGGAGAAACCATCCATAGAGAAATTCCTGAACTCAACAGAAACATCGATGCTGCTGCGAAAAAACTCAACTTGAAACCTCACAAATGTGGTAAAAAAGGAATTTTGATGGGTGCTTGTGTAGATTTAGAAGGTAAAAGAAAAAATTAATAATAAAATAATTAAAAATAAATGTTAAATAAATGCAAAAAAAGTTAAAAGTTAAAATATGATAAAATAAAATTAAAAATTTTTTAAAAAGTAATTTAGTGAAAATTTTTAATAATTATAATGTCAAAAAATAATTTAAAATATAGAGATGTTCAAAACTTTACAACAGTTCAAAATTTGTTAGTTATAAATTAATATTCGCTAACAAAGTTATAAATTTTGGACATGTCTATTTAAAATATTTAAAAAGAAGTAATAATAAATAATATTTGTAAAAATAAAAATAAGATTGGATGCAAAAAAAAAAATTATGTTTGAAATATTTGATAAATAATAAAATTAATAATTTAAAAATAGATGAATTTAAAATTGAAAATTAAAAAACAAAATAAAAAATTTTTTTTTTGGAATGTAGGACACAGAGGCACTGATGGAAGGTTTTATATGTTAGATTATTCCAGAACTTTTCCTTGTGTGAAGCCAGAGTCAAGCATAGTGGGAGGACATCTCTTCAGAATGTTCAGACCTGAATTTGTTGTCAACTTTAAGTTTTTTCCTCTTTGTTCTGACGCATATTCTCGTTTCATTGAGTAAAAAAAAAATAATAATAAAAATATTAAAAAAATATTAAAAATAAATATTAAATAAAAATAAAATAAACAAAATTATAAAATAAAAAATGAAATAATTTAGGAAATAAGATTATAAAAAATGAAATGTTACAAAATGAAATAATGAAAAAATAAAAAATAAAAAATGAAATAACAAATAAAATAAAATAAATAATTAAATAATAAATTGGAATAATAATAGAAATAAATAATAAATAAAAAAATAAAAAATAAAACATTAAAACATTAAAACTTTTTTTTAGAACTCAGCCTGATGCAGAAGAACACAACAGAGAAATAGACAGTGCTACTAAAGAGTTGATAAATGTTGTTATTCCCAATTTTGCCAGAGAATTGCTCCAACTCATGGAAGTTGAAGTCAAGTTAAAAGGTAAAACCAAAAAACTAAAATAATAAAATAAAATAATAAAAAATAAAATTAAATTGATCTAAATTAATAAAAATAAATAAAAATGTAAAAAATAAAAAGAAAAAGTAAAAAAAAAAATTAATGTAATACTAATGTAAATATAAACGCAATAAAAATAAATAAATAAAAATAAATTAAAATAAAAAAAATTAAATTGATGAAAATTAAAAAAAAATGAACAAAATATAAATAAAAAAATAAAAACCCACATAATTAAAATAATTAATGAAATTTTATTTAGGAACGATTTATGACTTCAGGTTGACAGAAGTAGTCCATTCAAATGGAATAAATATGAGATACATGGGATTGATCATCAAGAAGATGGGAAGACACAAATACAAGGATGCCATTCTTGTCAATATGATTGCTCGTATCATCAAAAACCAAATCAGAGCCCTTCTCAGAAAGGAGATGTACAAAGAAAAACTTGCTATCGATGAACCATACAGGTAAAAAAAAAAATTAAATATTTCCATTTTTTATTGAAAAATTTTTTAAATTTTTATTTTTAATTCTTTTATTTGAATTATTTATCTTTTTATTTTAATTCTTATTTTTATCAAATTTTTAGAATTTTTATTTGAATTATTCATCTTTTTATTTTAATTCTTATTTTTATCAAATTTTTATTTTTAATTTCTTTATTTGAATTATTCATCTTTTATTTTTATTTTAATTCTTCTTTTTATTAAATTTTTAATTTTACTCATTTTTATCTTCTTTTTTATTTACATCTTTTTCTATTGAATTATTTAGTCTTTAAATGAAAATTTCTGAATTATATTAATCTATTTTTCAAAATTTCTGGATTATATTAATTTATTTTTATTTTTCTTGTTAATTATTTAATTTAAAATAAATTTTTATTAATCTTTTTTTTTTTCATTTGTTTTCAAAGAATTGCAGTGATGGATTTTTTGAATCTTATTTTCGGTAACACTGAAGAGTCTGTTAAGTTTTGGTCTGAAGTTATTGTTTCCCAGCTCAAGGAAAAGTTCAACCTGTATCCCGAAAGTTGGAACGATTTTCCTGTAAAAATACAACAAAATAAAAAAATAAAAAAAATGAGAATTGTGATAAACTAAAAAAAAATGAAAAATATTAACTAAAAATAATAACTAACAAAATAACAATTAAAAAAAATATTTGAATTAAAAAAAATAATGAATAATAAATAATTCGAAAAATAAAAAATACAAATAATAATATTAAAAAATAAATTATAAAGAATTAAAATGAAAAAATTAAAATAAAAAGAATTAAAATGAAAAAATAAATAATCATAAAAAAATAAAATTAAATATAAATAATAATATGAAATAATAAAATAAAAAATGAAAGAAATAAAAAATAAACAAAATTAATCCAAAAAAATTTTAAAAAAATTATTTTGAACAGAAAAATTTAAGAGCTTATGTATTTGGGAACGAAGAAGATAAACAAGAAAAAGAAATGGTTACCAATTCGATCAACTCTCTCAAACTTTCCACCATTAATACAAATAATCCTCCCAAGGAGGTGGAGGCTTTTGATAGAAGGTACTATCTCTTCAAAGAAGTCCAAAAGATGGTTGGGTAAAAATAAAAAATAAAATAAAAACAAAATTAAAAAATTAAATTTAAAAAAAAAAAATAAACATTAAATATAAAAAAATAAAATAAACATTAAAAATAAAATAAAAAATAAACATTAAAAATAAAATAAAAAATATTAAAAACTAAGATTTAAAAATAAAAAATATTAAATAAAAAAATATAAAAAATAAAAAATAAAAAATAAAAAATAAAAAATAAAAAATAAAAAATAAATTCAATAAAAATAGTATTAAAATAAAATAAAAACAAAAAATAAAAATAAATAAATAAAAAATGAAATCAAAAAAAATAAAAATCAACAAATATTAACACAATTTTTTGGATAATTGAAACTTACTTAAACCAAAAAAAAAATTTTAGAATTAAATTCGCACCTTCTGTTTACACGCTTTTGAAAAACCATCCAACGATCTACGAGCAAAAAGAAATTTTCAGCGATACCGACGTGTTGGGACTGGGAATCAAAATGAAGAACTTGGACATCATCTCCAATGCCAAGGGATATGTCTATCAAATCAAAGGACAAGGTGATAAAATAATAATTTTTTATTTTCATTATTACTTTTAATTTTTATTATTTTATTATTTTTTTTTAATTATTTTTATTTTTTTGAATTTTTTAACAGAAAAAGAAACATCTGGATTTTACCCCTCCGCAAAGAGTTTGTACGAGCAGGCCAAGGACTCTTATGAACAAGCGCTCAACTCCAATCCCACTGACCCTCGTCTCCTTCGTAACTTGGCTTCGGTCATCTACAAAATATACAAGTAAAAAAAATTTTATTTTTATTTTAATTTTAATATTTTATTTTTATGAAATATTTTAATTTTTAATTTTTAATTTTTATTTTTAATTTTTAATTTTTTAATTTAATATTTTTTTTTGTATTTTTATCATTTTTATTTTATATTTTTTTTAGCTCCTAATTTGATAAATCAAGTTGC
>JAMYWO010000205.1:56715-75394 GCA_024220525.1 Cochliopodium minus
AGACCTGTTGGCCAAATTGGATAAGGCATCTGACTACGGATCAGGGGATTCAGGGTTCAAGTCCCTGGCAGGTCTTATATTTCATTTTTTAAATATTTAAATTAATTTTTTTTTACCTGGACACATTTTATTTGATCTCAAATCCAATTTTAAAAGCTGAACATTTGAAAAAAAATTGAAAAAAAATTGAAAAAGATTGAGAACAAGCAAACTTTCAAAAAATCATTGGATAATTGGCTTTCAAATATTAATAACTTAGAAGGTCTTATAGAAAGTGTTCTCCTCAACTCGAAGGATACACAATCTTAAAGGATAAACAATTAAAACTTGAATATAATAATAAAAAAAAAAAATGAAAATTATATTCCTCTCAATTTTGTTTTTGTTTTTATGCATAAATGGAAAGAAATATTCTGTGATTAAAGATATGAATGGTATTTATAATTTGGTGGATGGAATATCAAGTAAATCATTAGCATTTGGAGAGTGAGAATTTTAAATATACTCTCTTTTGAAATAAATTATATAATTTATTCAAAATAGTTATGATAAGGAACTATTGTAAGTATATAAACTAATTTATCCATATCAATTTATCATTCTATTTTATTTCAGATCAATCGGTTGGAATAAACTATATCTTTCCACAAATATAAAAAGTGGGTACAATGATACTGAATTGAGTTATGCAGCAGGATATTTGGGTAAATCATAAAACTATAATTTGAAAATATTTCTAAATCTGAAATTATTTTTATAGAAGGGTAATATAAAGAGATAGACTAATAAAGAGATAAAAGATTTAAATTTATGCAAACAGATCTGTTGATGTTGAAAGTATATGGAACAATTTGCTCAATAATCTTGTTCAATATAACAATTTCACAATCCCAAATAAGGAATTGGATTGGCTAAATCAAAATTATGAATGGACCAAACAACAATCATTATCAAATAATGATATTTATTGGAGGCAGGTGGGATTGATAATATCACAAATGGAAGGAATGTTGAAGGGATACAATGATCATGCCACAAAGGATAAACAAATCAGAATGATTGATTTGTTGATCATAAATACAGCAGGAGATAGATGCATATTAGGTAAAAATATATTTTCTTCGTTTCTTTTCAAATATATTAATATCAATCCTTATATTAAGATGTAAATAAACAAATGAAAATAAAGTTTTACATTTCTAAAAACACGATAATAAAAAGATGATTTACTTAGATGAATGTAGAGATGAAAAGTTGTTCAACATTAGACAATATCATAAACATATTTCAGAATCTCACTGTTCTTCTTTAATAAGACTCTCAGGTTAGGAATACTATTTTTTTTTTGTTGTTTAAAATCTTTAAAGATGATAGAAGTGATTTGTTTACAGTAAGTAATAAAAAATATTTTTAAGTTTAAATGCTAAAGTTTTTTAGTCTCACACGTAATATATAAAAAAAACCATTAAAATTTAAGATTGGTATTTAATTTACTCATTTTTTTAGAACCTGGTCTAGTTATCAAGTTATGCTTAGGACATATAAAATTAGCAATTTAGAGTTTAATAATGCTGTATCTTCAAAAATATCTTTCAGTTCTTATCCTGGTGAGTTTTCTTATAAAGTTGATTTATAATTTACTGTTACATCAAAGGAGTACTCTCTTCTGTGGATGACTTTTACCTAACAGATAATGGTTTAAGTGTAATAGAAACAACTAATGGGATCATGAATAAAACCTTATTACAATATGTAAAACCACAATCAGTTTTGTCATGGATTAGAGTAATTGGTAATATCTTGAATATTATTATTATAAGATTTAATTAAAAATTACCAGTTTCCAACCAAATTTTTTCAAGTGGTTTTTGGTGGGTCAATACTTTTAGTAAATACAATTCAGGAACTTATAATAACCAAGTAAATCTCTTTATTATTATTTTCTGAAATTTATATTTCCTAAAATAGTGGATTATTGTAGACTTTAAACAATTCGAACCAAAATCAACTAAACTGAAACAAGGAACTCTATGGATATTAGAACAAATTCCAGGTATGTTTAATAAAATGTTTTTTTTTAACAAAGATTGATCATTAATGATTAGGTTATATTGAGAGTAGTGATATGACAGAATTTCTAGATACAAATGGATATTGGCCAAGGTAATTTTTGTTTACTTTTTTTTACTATTAAATTATTCTTTTGAATATAGTTTTAATCGTCCTTACTTTCAGTGTAAAAAAATATCATATTATTTTTCCGAATTAATTTTGTTTTTTTCTAAAGATATTTTTAATATTTCTGGTTTTCCTGAATACGTCAAAGAATATGGAAATTTTTATAGTTACAATGAATGTCCTAGTAAGTAGTCACAAAATTTTTTAAATTTTTTTTTTTATTTTTTAAAAAAAGGAGCCAAAATATTTAAGAGAGACCACGTGAAAGTGAATTCATTAGATTCTATGAAATGGATAATGAGGTACAATGATTACCAAAATGATCCATTCAGTGAGGGTAATTCGAGATTTAACTTTTTTTTTTGAAACAATTAATTTAAATTTTTGAATTTAGGAAGTCCTTATAACTCTATCTCAGCAAGAGCTGATTTGGTTTGAATAATTTGAATTAAACAAAATAATAATTTTTGTCTAGTCTGTAGGAACAAACCACACCATCCCTTGGTTAAACAAAGGTAATAAATTTCTAATTATTTTATTTTTTATTAAATAATTTGTCCAATTTTAGCTGCTTTTGGTGGTATTGACACTAAAGTAACTTCTTATAAGTGGTTCAATGAGAATATGAGAGTAGATGGACAATCAGGACCAACCTGTTCGCTTTTTAATTTGAATTTTGAATTTTAATCCCAAATTTTTTTTTTTTTAATATAGATAATCAACAAGTTTTCTTTCAATGGTAATTATTAAATAAATTCAATTAAAAATTAATTAATTCTCTCATAATAAAAGGAAAAACTGCAATTCCACTCTTCACTACGGACAACCTGATGTTTTTAACTTTGATTTCCACAAATTCATTTATGAAACTGATTAAAATCTCAAAAATACACATCCAATGCAAATCTATTTCTTTTGATATAAAAAATAAAAAAAAAAAAAATTTGCTTTAAAGATTCGTGAGGGATAATAAAAAAAAAAAACATGGATAACAAGGTGATTGCTTCATATTATCAAAGATTCATAGGAAGAAATTTAAACAAAGAAGAAAAAAATAAAATTCTCAAAACATCCTTTGATAATATTCCTGAGAGACATATCATTGATATCAGAATAATCGAGATTTTATGCGATCACATTGATATATTCGCAAATAAAGCCATCAATTTATTTTTAACAGAAATTGAAAAGGAACCAGTGATGGCATTGTATCATTATATAGAATCAAACGGTAAGATATTAATTTAATAAATACAGAATTATAAAATTCTCTTGTTCATAAAATTTCCCTTCTCAAATATTTCCTTTTTAAATCAATAGGATCAAATATTACTCTTGATAGAGTCCAGAATATTCATTTTGTTACTTCATGCCTTGCTTTATATATGCAGAAATATGCGGAATCAATACTCACTGAAGAAGTTTTAAAAGAAATAACTTTAAATAAAAATAGTAAGAACCCAAAATTCAAACAATAATTGAATTAACAAAGATATATATAAAACTATCTCTTAATTTTAAAAAATATTCTTATAAACGATTTAATCTTTTAATTATATCAATCAGAACATAAAGATTTATATCTTTTTAAATTTATAAATGATTAGATCTAGATACAGAGGATTTCTCTAAAGTGACGAAAGAAGCATTAACAAAATTGGACAAGACAAGATACGCCATCTTTCAAAGATTGATACATACTTTCGAAATGCTGGACAACAACAAATCGGTGAGGAAAAACGCAAAAACACTCAGCAAAATATTCTCTTCGATTCTATTCAAAACGAAACAAACCCAAAGAACGTGGGAAACGAAATACTTTGAGAAAGTTTTATTAAAGATGATCGAAAAATACCACGAAATTTTTGATGAATACATACCTTCCATACTTACTATATCTGGGAATAAAAAATTACAAAGAATGTTGGATCACGAAGATGGTAATAAAGAATTCAATTATTATTTTGTTATTTCTTTATTATAAAACTAAAAATTTTTTTAAAAGAGGAGTTTCCTGTATTGATCGAATCTGATTGGGAATTGATCTGTAAAAACGGAAAACAACTATCTTTTAAGAATGGAGATACCATACTGAAAGAAGGAGAATACATATCTGATTTCTACAGGATAGTTTCAGGAAAAGTGGAAGTGAAGAGGGAAGGTATAACCCAATACATGTTGTTGCCTTCTGATTTTTTTGGAGAACATTCTTTTTTCACAGAGTTTAAATCTGCAGGTAAGATGTTGTTTTATTTTTAATGGGAATACTTTATATTCTACAAAAGATAATTATAAAATTTATCCAAAGATTATTTTTAATTTTAATTTATTTTTTTAAGAAATGGTTGCTTCTGGAGCAACAAACATTATTTCAATTGACATTAAGACTTTAGACAAGTACTTTGACATTGATGTAGCACTTGGATACAGATTTTTTGTTTACTTGGCACAAGAACTGGCGAGAACTTCTCTCCTCAAACTATACACAGAAAAGAATTACTTTAAAGAAAATCCTCAAACCAATCCTTTGTCTAGATCAAGGACAATTAAAATGCAAAGTGAGAAACAGGGAAATCTATCTGTTTTGGTAGATTATCCTTGTAAATTAGGAAATAATCAAGGTACAATTTACCTGACTGATGGTAAAAATATTTCATTTCTTTTTATTTATTTATTTTTTTGTTCACCATTCATTTTTCAATTTTATTTTTACAGAAATCATTCTTCACGTACATCATAAGATGGGAATGGAATTCAAAACAATCATTGCAGGAATAGAAGTTTCAGACGTTAGCAAGACATGGCTAAAGTTACCCACTCCACCACAATCATATGAAGTACGTATTACTGCAGAACCAGAAAGTAAAATCATTTCGAATTAAAAATAAAAAATTTAGTTAAAAAACTAAATTTTGTTTTCTTTTAAGGTTCAACACTCCCTCAAATTTATCTTTTCTACTTTGAAGATGTTTTGATTGCAACACGTGTTGCCGAAATGATAGAACAATATCCAAAGGCTTTGAACGAAGAAGAAAAAAAACTAAGACTACCTTCTGTTAGATTGGTCAACAAAGTAATTCGTGCCATCGTTATTGAAGATTACGAAGCAAAAAACGAAAACGAACTTTCTTTGAAATTGTATGATTTTGTTGTTATAAATGGGAGTTCTATAAATGGATTTTACAGTGGAAAGTAAAAAAAATAATTTTATTTAATAATATTTTTTTAAAATTTTTTTGAAAAAAGGTGTGATGGAATTAGTGGACTTTTTCCAAAAACTGTTGTCAGAAAACTAGGAAACAAACTCAAATCGAACAGGCTCCCAAGTTCTTTCGAATGGGAACGACTTATCCAAAAATCTAAAATTCTCAATTACAAACAGTAATTTAATACTTTTTGTTTACTTCTTATTTTTATAAAACACTTTTTGATATTTAATAAATTAAAAAAAGAGGAGATACAATAGAATTGAGTAAAGAAAAACTGAAACATTGTATTTACGTTATACAAACTGGTGTTATCAAAGTTACAAGAAAATACGAAGTGGATGACGAAAAGGAAAGCAAGAAATCACACTTGATAGCCAACGGAGACACTTTTGGGGAAATATCATTTCTTCTTAATGTTGGTAAAAGAAATATTTTTTTCTTTATTTTTTATTTTTTATTTTTTTTAATTTTTAATTTTTAATTTTTTTTATTTTTTATTATTTATTTTTATAGATGAGGAAATTGAATCTCTCCAAGTCAATTCTGTTACAGCAGAAGTTATTCGTATTGACAGAAACAAATTGAAAACTCTATTTAAAAGTGATCATAAATTAGGCGGAAAGTTTTTCTTGTTTCTATGCCATGCTATCAAGAGGACTTTGAGGGACAGTGGAAAGATAGAGCATCTCAACATGAGAATCTCCAAACAAATCTTTACAGATAAAGATAAAGAAAATTTTGATTTTTAAGTATTAAAAACAAAAACTTTTAATTAAACAATTAAATCTTTTATTTGGAATATATTTTAAATATAAAATAAAAAATGGAAAATACAATTTCAGGTAATATCATCTTACTATTTCAATTTCAATTATCTTATCATTCTCAATCCAAGTCATAATTTTATAAAATAGAATATAAATTTATTAAATTTTATAGATGAAAAGAAGAGAAAGATAAAGAATGATCTCAAAGATACTCAAGAATCAGATAATAAGAAATCGAAATTAGAATTAGATATTGTAGAGATAAAAAATCCAAAAGAAAATAAACTTGAAAAGATTTTCAATTTATACTGTGGAATAGGTGTAAAGATGAATAAAAATGAAGCAAAGAGATTATGTTTGAAATTGGTTGAAGAAGAAAAAGAGAATCAAATCGCACAAGCATATCAGATATTTCATGGATGGGAATGCGAGAAAGATTTTGAAAAGTGTTTTGACCTATTCAATTCATATTATCAAAACAACAAAGATAAAGCTGAAAAACAAGATATTGAGATGGCAATTTGTATGTATTTTCTTGGTGGTTTTTATAATGTAAATTTTTTTTTTAATATATCCAAATCATTTTGATTTTGGCTTCAAAAAATTTCTTATGTTCAATTAAAATCTCATCACATGAGGACAATTAATATTTTCCATTTAATCTATTGCTTAATCATTTTAAAAAATTTTTTTTTTACTAAACTTTAGAATAGAAAAAATAATGCAATAAAGGCAAGAAAATTTTACGAAAAATCTTGTTCATTGGGATTAAGTGACTCTTACTCCTGTTTGGGACTGGCTTATTTTAATGGAGCTGGAAATATTGAAAGGGACACGCAAAAAGCAAAAGAATATTTTGAAAAAGGAGTAGAATTGAAAAATAGTTATTGTATGATCAACCTTTCATTCATCTATGATCATTTGGGTAAAATAAAAAAAATTTGTTTTTTATTGATTTATTGCTTTAGTTATGATGAACAAATATTAATCAAAAAAAAACTTCAAAATATTTTTAAAAAAAGGGATTCACGAAACAGCAAGAAATCTCTTGGAAAATGCGGTTGAAATGGAAAATACTTTGGCAATGAGAAATTTATCTGTTCATTATCGTGAAGGAAGTATTGGGTTAGAAATAGATGCTAACAAATCTATCCAACTTTTAGAAAGAGCAATAGAGTTGAATGATTGTGAGGCTATGGTAATGTTGGGTGCAAATTATGATGTTGGGTTATATGGTGAAATATTTTTTCATATTTGTAAATATTATTGTTTTATTCATTTTTTTAGGATTTAGAAATCTTGAGAAAGCTGTTGAGCTTTACATAAAAGCTTCCGATTTAGGAGACATGGACGCAACTTTTAATTTGGCAAATGTTTATAAAAACCATTTTAAAAATTTGGAAAAATACTTGTTTTATCTTGACAAAGCAGCTCATTTAGGAGATATTGAGTCGAACAGAATCCTTTCCAGAATCTACCAATTTGGTGATTTAGGAGTTAAAGAAGATCTTGAAAAATGTATTTTTTATTTAGAAAAAGGTGCGGAATTAAATGATCTTTCTTCATTGTGGATTCTTTCACAAATTTATCAAAACCAAAAAGTTGATCACGAAAAGTGTTTTTGCTATATGTTAAAATTGTTCAATCTAGATTCACAACACGCAAATTATCTCGAAATAATTTCCCTAATTTCGAAAAAACAAATTGTTTGGAGGAAAGAATATCACGAGTTTTGGAAATCAGAAATTGATGACAAAGTGATGACACTATTGTTAATTTCAAAACATAGAAGTTTATCTCAAAAGTTTGAAGCTAAACCTCTCATAAAAGGAATTGTTTACATAATCATAAAATATCTTTATCATTTTTCTCAAATTTAAAAATAAAAAATAATTTAATTAATTAATTCTTGAAAAATTTGATTGATGATTTGGTGAAATAAAATCTTTCTTTCCAGGACTAGTAATGTCATTGCAAGAAGTGAAATTCCTTAAAGTTTGCTGAATGTCCTCCAACAAAGTTTTGTCATTTTTCTTGCAAAACAAAGTGACGTACTTCTCCGCGAAATTAGAAGGCAAAAGGTTAGAAATCTCTTTATCTTGAAGTTTAAAAGGGGTTTCCTTCTCATATTTATTATAAAAACGAATATTGTCCATAGGATTTTTTTCACCAAAAGCAAAATTCATCGTTTGAACTTTAACAACAAAATCGTCAGGAGTTAAGCTTGATCCCTTTGGCTTAAACTCTATGAGTTTCTCGGGATTGATCTTGTCCTTGATGGTGCTAAACTCTTTGGGGGTGAGGATGAGCTGTTCGACGTACTTGTAGAGCTGCCTCTTTTGGATGCGTTTGATGAGATCTCTTGCCTTCTCGAGCTCTTTGTCTTTAGATATTTGTATTGTATTGAAAATACCATCTGTCAATGTAGTATATCTTTTTTACAAAAAAAAAAAAAATTAAATAATAAATTTTAGAATTATTTTCAAATTTTTTCATGTTATTTTTATTTTATTTATTTTTTTTTTTTTACTCTTTTGAATCATATATTTTGTTAGAAATTTGTAGGAATGGATCACTGAGATCAAAGACATCAGATACCATGCATTCAATCGCAAGAGAGACTCTGTGACAATACACTCTTTTGAACATGTCATAACGTTGAGAAAAGACCTACCAAAAAAAATTTTAAAAAAAAAACAAAAATTATTAATAATAAAAAATTTTAAACAAATATTAAAAAAAAATGTTGTTTTACTTGGTAAATATCATAACTAACTTTTGAGTGATAACACAACTCATTGTTGAGAACCCTGCAGTTAGCAAACAATCTTTGATACAAATACTGGTTCTTTTGAGAGAATCCTATGTGGTAAGAGTCTCTGATGAGATAGTCCAACTTGTCTACGTCCAATGAACATTTAGAATTTGAAACAATTTCTGACAAAAATGATTTTTGACTAAATAATAATATAAAATAAAAAAATGAAGAAAAAAATAATAATAAATTTTGAAATAAAAAAATTCAAAAAATAAACAAAATTGAATAGAAAAAACTTTGTACCTTGGTCTGTTTCCCATGATGAGATCTTTGATAAAGTTAATGTCAGTATTTTCCAAATCAATTGCGTTTTCATTTACTAAATCTTCAAAAATCTTCTGTGACCTTTACAGAAAAAAAATATTAAACAAAAAATTAATAAAATTTTTTTTTGAAGAAAAAAAAAGAATCATTTTACATTTCTTCGTGTTTGAATGATAAATCTTTTTTGTGAACCCTTTTAAAAAAAAATTAGTTTAAAAAACATTATTTGAATAAGTTTAATGATAATAAAAAAAACCAAGTTTCAAAAGCATGAGAAAAAGGACCGTGCCCTAAATCATGGCAAAGACCTGCTATTTTAACTAGTTCTATGTCATGATCATTTATTTCCAAGTTGGGTTGTTTTTTCTTGATTTTTTTGGCTAATGAGCCTGCTAGATATCCCACTCCAAGAGAGTGTTCGAATCTTTTATTATTTTAAAACAAAAAATGAAATAAATTCGAGTGTTTTGGAAAGTATCAATTACAAAACAAATGAGACAAGAAAAATTTTAAATTTTTTGGTGAATGATTGAAAGATTAAATGATCTCTCCCAATTTAATGAAATTTTTTTATTTTCGAAAATTAATAGATCCTAATTCATTTGGATATCAATCATTAATATTGATGCAAAATTATTTGATCTTTTCCAATTAATACCAAAATTCGATTTAATTCGATATAATTTGATAGTTATTATTTAATATTTTCATTAGGGAAAGAATTATTGTTAATTTTCTCCACACTTCAAATTTATTTTTACCTTGTATGTGTTGCACTGGGAAATACCAAATATGTCAATCCCAATTGCTTTAAATCTCTCAATCTATTGTATTGTGGAGTGTCTATGATCTGCATGCATTTCTCTGAGAAACTATTTGAACATATCTGTTAGTAATTATCAAAATCTGGGTGATATTAAATTTACCCAATCAATGAATGTACAGGATCTGCAAAGAATACTTCTTCACATTCTGGATTAATTTCAAGATTTGGCTTTGGTAGATCATTCTTCTTCCTTTTCTTATCAAGGGGATTTTTGAAAGTATTATCCATTTATGGAGGTAATATAATTCCTATTTTTCCTTTTTTTTTATATTATAGTGTTATTTTCGAAGAACAAACAAAGTTTTAATCTCAAGATCAATTATCTTTTGATTCAACATTATTAAGTATATCCACAATTTTATAATTTATTTAATAAAATTGTTAATTTTTAGCTCGAGATAAGTGAAAATTATCTTCATATATGTTATTTATGGCCCCAATGGAATTTAAAATTTTTTTTTTGGGAGATTTTCTGTTCAAAGCTTTAATATTCTTTATTTTATTTATAATTTGAACGCTCTGTCCATCCTTTAATCAACAGTATTGCCAAATACAATAACTGAATATTGTTTTTAAATTAAAACATTAATTTTTTATATCTCGTTAATTTTTTTTAAATTTTTTATAAAGTGAAATATATTTTAAAAACCATTGATATATTGATTCAAAAATAAATCTTTGGGTGGATTTACATTTCTTTTTTTTAAAAGAGTGAATAAAAAATTTTTATATAAATTTTTATCAACAGTAAATATATTGAACTTGAATCAAGAAATTACAAAATTGATTCAACAATACTGTTTATATATCAATTATTTTTGTATTTTTCTCAATTTTTTCCGAAATAGAAAAAGAAAAAAAAGAAAAAGAAAAAAAAAAAAAAAAAGAAGAATTTTGTTTCTTAAATTTAAGAAAGAAATGAATATAATAAGGAGCACTAAAGCTAAATCAGATTATGAACCAAATGATATTTCCCAATTGAAATATTCAAAGGGAGATGTGATTGAAATTTTGCAAATAGTTGATAACAAATGGTGTTGGGCACGTAAAGACAACAATGAGGGTTATGTTCATATAGAAAATCTAAATAAAGAAGAAGAAATGCCTAAAGAACAAATCAAACGTCCTTCTATTTCAAATACAACCGATAATATACTCAATAAAAACGATAATAGCACTAGCACTGTCGATAATAATAAGATTAATGAGAATGTTACCATCATTACGAAATCTCAAATCACAAATAAACAAAATGCAAAATTCAAATTGATTTTATCGGGTATTGTCAAGCATGTAACTATCAAAGGTATTATTTCATATTGACACTCCAAATTTTTTATCATCCTCGAATAAACAAAATTTATCTTTAATTTCCCATTTTTTTTTTTTGAATAATTAAATTTTTCTTTAATAGATAGGAGTTTGAAAAAGAAAGTATTACCATCTTGCTTTTCGGGATTAGATGCAGGTATAAATATAAATTTTTTTCACCCAAGAAAATAGTTTTAAACAATTATAGTGAATTTTATGATCGAAAACATGGCAATGTCCAAAAGAGAAGCATTGATTAATGGATTGGCATTATTGCAAGAAGGATTTATCGAGGATCTATGTAATTTGGGAACATATAGTGATTTGAAATATGCATATTATGGGTAAATCATTTAAAATCAAATGAATAATTTCATTCAAAAATTATTTATGGATAGGATCTCATCAAATGGGAAAAAAATAGTCGAAGAAGGGTAATTTAAGAATCATATTCACATCATTTATTATATTTTAAAAATTTTATTTTGAAAAGGACTGAAGTAGATACAAAGAGAAAGGATAGAATAGAGTTGGTTGAGCTTTATCGTAAAATGATCTCACAGATAGAAATAGAAGACAGAAAATATAGATTAAAGACATATCCAAAGTGTTTCTTGGGAAAGGATGCAGTAGATTGGTTGAAAAAGAATGCAGTCAACAACACAGAGAAAGAAAGAACAAAGAAAGGTATTAATCCATGATTTTTAATCTTAAAATAATATTGCATAAAAATAAGCTATTGTAATTGGTAATGAGATGATGGAATTGAGACTCTTTAGGCATGTTGCGAACGAACATTTATTAGAAAACGCAAAACTATTTTATTATCCTGTAAAACTTTTTTTTGTGAATTTTTCCCTTATAAATTTATTATCAACGAAAGAATCCTTCAATATTACCTCTTGGAAAAGTCATACCTTTGAACGAGTGGACCGTCGATAATGTATGCAGCAAGTTGGAGCAATTACAGCTAGATGAATACATTCCCGCATTTAAACAATTCAAGGTGGATGGGAAAAAATTATTATTGTGCTCCAAAAAGTATTTCCAAAACGAACTCAAAATGTCTGTCACAAACAGAAAGCTCCTCACAAAGTTAATTGACTGTCAAACCATCTCAAGAGTAGAAACTAAAGTGTTTGACAAGAGCGACATGGATATATTGGACCATTTTGAAGAATATGTCAAGAAATATGACACCGAGTCTGAGTTTCTAAACGGAATTACTAGAAACACAATTGTTCCTTTTCTTCCTAAAACCAAACCCTTTGTCAACACTGACGTATATTATACTTTAGAGTTGGGAAATGATATTTTGTGCAAAACTTTCAATATTGACGATAATTTGTACATTGAACACCCTGAGAAGTTTAAGATGACGTATGCCCACAAGTTTTACGATCAAGAGCATAAGCTCTATCTTGTTTCGCAAGGAGAAGAAATCTTCATTCTTGCTGTAGGAAGTTTATCAAGTGGAGAAGGTGATCATTTCAAAAAAAAAATTTTTTTTTTAAATGAATTTAAAATCTTTTCCATTAAAAATTTTTCTAGGAGAAACAAAAGGTAAACAAATTTATTAAAATAAATTAAAATTTACTGATTAATAAAAATAATTTTTTTAACAGGAAAGGGAATAGGAAGCGTGTTGCTATTTTCTCCCGATGGATTTAAACTTAATCATGCTACAGGAAAAAGAGAATTGAATGCTATTGAAGGTTCTTTGAGTCCCATGAACCTTCTCAAAAAGAAAAAGGTTTCAAAAGAGGTGACCCCCAAATTTCCTGGAATTCCTCAAATAAAAGATGCTTTTTGCTTTCAAGAAGACGCAAAATTTACATTAGTAAACGAAGATGTTCAAAAGAAACTTTCTGACGAATTTTTGAATCTTGGTAAATTTTTAAACATTTTTTAATTAATTTTATATTTATTTTTTTTCTTAGAAAAAAATCTTAAACCAAGAAATTACAAATTTGGTGTTTTGTACATGAAAAAGGGACAAAAAACAGAAGATGTTCTTTATGCTAACAAAGAATCTGAATCTAGTGAGAATTATAGACAATTTTTGAAATTGATAGGTGATCTTGTTGAATTGAAGTAAGTTTTTTTTTTTCAGATTAATCTTTTTTTCTAATCATCTTTAATTTTTAATTTCAAAAGTGGATGGAAAAATTATCGTGCTGGATTGGTAAAATTTTTTTAACAGTATTAAAAAAGAAAATTTATTTTCTTTTTTTATTAAAGGATGTTAAAGGGGAAAATAGTACAGGGAAATATTCAGTTTACAGTGTAAGAATTTTTTTAACAAATTCATTGAAATGTTGAACTCTTTTACATTTTAATTATAAATAGAAATTGGATGTGGATAAGAGAGACGGAGAAATTTTGGATAAGCCTGAAGAAGGAATTTCAATTGTTTTTGAAGTGATGTTTCATGTAGCTACCTATCTTCCGTTTGGAGATGAAGGACAAGACTCACAACAATTACACAGAAAAAGGCACATTGTAAAAAACCTTTTAATTTTTTTTCTCTTTTTAAATTCATCTTTGTAATTAGGGAAATGACATTGTAGTTATAATATTTAGAGATATTGACTGTGAAGAATCATTCGATCCAACCATCATGAAAAGTCAGTTTAATCACATTTTCATTCTCGTCACTCCTCTTCAAAATTCCACTTCTGAGACTATTGACCATTACCAAGTACAAGTTTGCATGAAGAAAGGTGTAGATCCATTTCAACCACTTTTACCTCCAAATGGTGTTGTTTCAAAAAACAATCTTAAAGCTTATCTTCTTAACAAAGTGAGCAACATCTATCTTCTTTTTTTTCATTAAAATTAAAAACTTATTTTTTATTAAATTATAGGCTATTAATTCTGAAAGAAGTGTTCTCAATAGTAAAGAGTTTTCTGTAAAGGAGAAAAGAACTATTCAGGCTACAATTAAGGGATTGTATGAGAAATACGGGAAATAATCTTTATTCAAAACAAAGTGTTTTTTTGCTCAACAAAAGAAATTTCAATCAAAAAAAAAATTTCAATAAATTATTTAAAAGAAAATTACAAGAATCCATCAAATCAAAGAATGTTTTGTTGTCATAAATTGAATTTATATTTAATTGGAAAAAAATAAAAAAAATAGAGCCGATTTTTTTCATCCCTTTATAAACTCAAAATTAAAATATAAACCTATTGCAATCAAACTCTATTTATCATTATGTTTATACAACAATTATTTGAAGATAATGAGGATGATTGGTATTCTTCATCAGACAACAAAGATTATAAGCCATCAAATAATTCTAATTCAAAGCAAAATGATGAGAGATCCTCAACTGGATTCGTTGGGATGAAGAATCAATCAGCCACATGTTATCTGAATAGTTTATTGCAGGCCTTATTTATGACTCCAGAATTCAGAAAGAGGGTATATGATCTGAAAGAAGAAGATCTGACAATATCAATAGAAGAAGCAGAAAAGAATAAAAAAAAAGATGATAATAATTTTGGTAATTAAAAATTTTTTTTTTTATTTTTTTTTAAATTCAGTGAATAAATAATAAAAAATAAATTTGATAAATTAGATTCAAAAGAAGATAAAAAAGATGAAAACAAATTAGATCTAAATAACGAAGATGTCCAAATGTTATTGTCGATGGGATTTGAGCAGTTTCTTGTAGAGAAGGCCTTCAATAAATTCCCTTCCTCCCACCAACAAGAACAAAGAATAGAGTATATTTTATCAGGAGCAGCTTTCTTGGAAGAAGTAAAAGATACTCCAACATACAATAACGTAAAAAACAAAACAAATTATTTTTAAATTATTAAATTATGATTTTAAAAATATTTTTTATTCATTGATTTTTTTCTTTTAGCAAGATGATCATTTTCCTCAAAATACTAACATGTATAATTTATTGGGTTCAGATGATGAAAAAGTAGAGGACATGGATTTAGTCACAGATTTGTTTGGGAATTCTCTTGAACAAAGCGATAATGACCAAAGTAATTTTGTTCAAATTTATTTTTAAATTATTTAATTAAATAAAAGATATAAATAAAGAATTCAATTTTGAAGAAAATTTGGAAAGGAGCACGGAAGAAAAGAAAGAAGAGAAAAAATTTTTGAGAAGAATGTTGCCTTCTGAACTCCAAAGACTGTTTGTCAAACTTCAGCATTTAAACCAAAGATCCGTGTCAACAAAAGATTTAACAGAGAGTTTTGGTTGGAACGACAAGAACACTGTTGTTCAACAAGATATTCACGAACTCAACAGAGTTTTGTTCAATACTTTCGAGGAGTCTTTGATGGGCACTTCTGGGGAGAATATTGTCAAGGATCTTTATAGTATCATTACTTCTGATGAGTTGGTTTGTTCTGTTTGTAATCATGCAAGGAAAGTCGAGGAAGTTTTGAATGACATTGTAATTATTTTTTTTTATTAATATTTTTTTTTATTATTATCAAAAAAAAGAGCATTTCTGTTGGACATAAATCTATTGAAGAAAGTTTGAGAAATTTCATTGGAATGGAAAAATTAGAAGGAGATAATCAATGGATGTGTCCCAAATGGCAACAATTTTTTTTTTATTTTCTTTTGAAATTTTTAACAAAAAAAAAAATTAAAAGTGAAAAAAAGGTTGATGCATTTAAAGGAACAAGACTTAAATTTCTTAGTCCCATTGTCATTCTTTCTTTGCTTAGATTTGAATTTAACATGCAAACGCTGGACAGAGAGAAAAATTGTTCAGAAATCAGTTTCCCTTTTGAGATTGACTTCAAAGATTATGTATCGGATAACAACGATAGTTTGTTATACGATTTATTTGGGGTTGTGATTCATACAGGTAAAAAACAAGAAAATAATATCAAAATTAAAATTAAAAAAAAAAAAATTTCTTATTTATTTTAAAAAGGATCTTCTTCTAAATTTGGTCATTACAAAGTTTATCTCAAGGATTTAATGAAAGAGGGAAAATACACTGGAATTGAGATGGTTAGAGACAAAGGTGATATTGAAGAGAAAGTGATTCATGAGGGATGGTACCTTTTCAATGATAGTGATGTATCAGCAGTTCCAATCGAAGAAATACCCCAAAAAGTAAATAATAATATATTTTTTTTTATTTTTTATTTTTTATTTTCTTTTTATTTTTCTTTTTTATTTTTCATTTTTCATTTTATTTTTTAATTTTTAATTTTTATTTTTTATTTTTTATTTTTTATTTTTTATTTTTTATTTTTAATTTTTAATTTTTAATTTTTAATTTTTAATTTTTAATTTTTAATTTTTTTAGATGAAATGAATTGGAAGAGAAGCTTGGTATTGGTAGATCCAAACAATGGGTCCTTCAAAAAACAAATCCCCTTTTCCAAAAACGTCAAACAAGTTGCAAGAAATGATGGAAAAGAAGACAGAATAGCCATGTATGTTCACAATGAAGAAAAAAACAAAAAATATGTTGAAGTAAAAACAAAAATATTATTTATTTTTAAATTATTTTTAAATTATTTTTATTATTTTTTTCCGATTCTTTAAATAATTTTTAAATTTTAATTTTATTTCAAAAAATTAGGTTTATGACCTGAAAAACTTAGATAAACTATATTCCATACCTCTAGATCCAGATTATTCATACTACACTTTATTCATGTATGACGATGATACCATAATCGTTCCAAGAGGATTTGAATACTTGGGTAAAAAATTATAATTTTTTATTTGATTTTATTTTTTTTTATTTTATTTTTTAATTTTTTTCATTTTTTTTTTTTAATTTTTATTTTTTTCAAAGATGTTTACAAAGGCAAAAAATTTTTAAAAACGATTTCATTGAAGAATTACGGAGACATTGTTTGGATTTTCTGGTTAAAAAGATATGAGAAGCTTTTTGTTTGTAATGTGGGAATCTGGCAGTTGGTCGACTTTAAAAAAAACTCATTGAATACCCATAACTACCATTCCCTTGTTTGTTGTGGAATATCTATTTCTGATGGTATTTTTTTTAAATTATTTTTTTATTTTTTTATTTTTTTATTTTTTTATTTTTTTATTTTTTTATTTTTTTATTTTTTTATTTTAGATTATTCAATCTTTTTATTTTATTTTTATTTTACATTTCTGAAAAAAATTTAAAATAAATTTATTTTAAATGAATTTGTCATTTTTCAATTAAATTTATTCATTTTAATTTTTTATTTATTTGTTTTATTTTTTACATTTACAATTTAAAATATTAATAATTTTTTTTTTTTTTAATTTGTAATTTTTTTTATTTAAATAATTGTTATTGCAATGTTAATCAAAAATTGTTTTTATTTTTTTTTTTAATTGTTTTTATTTTTAATTGTTTATTTTTTCCATTTTTTTATTTTTTATTTTATTTTTTCATTTTTTAAAGACGGATCAAAAATAGCAGTTGGAGATTTTTCGGGAAATCTGATCATATGGCCACTAAAAGACAAAAAAGAAAACCAAACACCCCTTTCCCAAATCAAGTTTCCTAACCAAAGCGTCCGATGTATCATGTGGCTCAATGACTACCAACTTTTAGCTGGTTGTTTGGATGGTTCTGTTTATCTCTATGATTTCCCAAATAAAAAATCCAGTCTATTCTTTCGTTTTGGAGGTCTGGAATTTTCTTTATAATTCTTTAATTTTTTATTGTAAATTTTTTTATACTTTGATTGTTTTCTTTCTTATTTTCTTTAAATGTTTTATTTTATTTCATAATTTGATTATTTTCTTTAAATGTTTTATTTTATTTATTGATTATTTTTATTTGATTTAATTTTATTTTATATTTCACTTAATTGTTTTATTTTTTATTATTTATTTATTTTTAAATTATTCTATAAAAATGTATTTTTTCTTTAATTGTTGTTTTATTTTTCTATTTTTCTATTTTTTATCAATTTAATCTTTTATTTCTTACAATTTTATTATTATTTTATTCATAATTTTTTTTATTTTTTAATTTTTGTTCTTAATGTTTTTTATTCTTAGGTTTGACAAGATATGGAGAGAAAGAGGGAGTCACAAGAATCGTGTACAGTGGTGACAGAAAAAAAATGGCGATATGCACTACTCACAGTAGATTCGTTGTTTTGGACAGCCAATCATCCAAAGTTTTGTTAGAAGTCAAACATGCTCATCCTGTACCCAAAGAACATTCTCACTGTAAAAAAAAAATTTCAAATCAAAAAAAAAAAGTTTCAAATAAAAATGATAATAAAAAATAAAAAAATAAAAAAATAAAAAAATAAAAAAATAAAAAAATAAAAAAATAAAAAAATAAAAAAATA